>CM031237.1:804102684-804282684 GCA_018340775.1 Taxus wallichiana var. yunnanensis | reverse complement strand
ATCTAGATGTCCGGTAGAAAAAGGAAGTATTCCAAGAGACATTAGGATTAGTCGAGAACTATAGGATGCAATAATTTTTCTCAAGGAACAAACATGGGATAGAGAGCATGCCAAGTAGATCAAGTACCCGATAAAAATGTTGATGACTTAGGGAATTATGTAGGATGCTTAGATAATAAATTTTCATACACCTATTAGGATAATGGTTATAGGATAAGGTGTCGTGTGTAGGAATAGAGAGGTAATGATAGATCCTACATTCTAATTTACCACCTTAGAACCATGAATATGACAAGGATATTACCCCGGATGTGGTTATAGGTGACCTGGTTGGTAAGTAACATTTTGATTCATACCGATGTAGAAGTTAATGTTCTTACCCTTGATGCTTGGAATAGAATGGGTATACCATCGTTATAACCATCCTCAAGTGTGAAATATATGGAAAAAAATGGCCATGGCCATTGGCATTTTGAAGGATTCAAGAATCATGTTTGAGGGAGAAAAATTCAAAGGATATTTCGAGGTTTTAGAGTCGGAAGAGGCGCACAAATTCCCCGCTTTACTTGGACATCTTTGGTAATATGGAAACAATGCAAAACCATGATTTAACAATATTTATGTCAGTTTTGAGAATACAAATGAGCGGGTAGTGATCTCTATCGATGGTACATATATATTTGCCTACAATGATCCTCAGTAAATGATGAAAATATTAACCAAATCTATGCACAAAATTCAGGTGACCCAAGTATGTTTAGCGTACAAAAGAATGGATGCTCTAGTGGGGATATGTGCATTATATCAGGGAAACTAATAACATTACTTGTAATAGTTGGGCTCATGGTATGTGTAGACATGTAAAATGTCGACATGATCATTTAGCAAATAATATGCTCATTATAAATCAATAATCCCTTCCCATCACTAACCATATAATAATTAATCATAAGATTAATTATTATTATACCTAATCATGCCTCAATTATTTCTATTATTCATTCCATAATCCCATCTTATCCTTAGTCATATTAATACATCATTAATATTTCATTATCCCATTAACTAATCTCTATTAACTATTTTCTAGGAATTTAAAATTACCACCCACCTACCACCTACTCTACACCTAGCCTCTCCATCTAATCACTCCACTAATCACATTTAATTTCACCTAATCTCAAACTAACCTATCCTCCAAATCTAGAGGATTTTATTTCTAGAAGCCTCTCCTATTTTCCCTCTTCTATATTCAAATATTTCCTCCCTCCATTGAATTTTTAATTCAATGAAGGATTCTTCTAATATATAGAATTTTCTAATTCTAGATATTTCTTCATTCTCATCCATTTTCAACCATTGATCGACCTCCTATATGGAAAAATCAAAACCATCCATTATTCCTTCATCTATCTATAAATAGTAGTGCCACCCTCCATGCACACCACTCTATAAATTTACAAGTATATTATGCCAAAATACTAATCCAAGCTCTCATTATCTAAGTATCCTATCAAGAAAAAATCATCACTTAACAAGGGGAGGTGCTGCCCAATTTGTCCCACAAATGTTGAACCATTCCAACTTCAATCCAAGATCACATCCATAATATCTTAGGAGGTGAATTACAATCTTGTAGGTAAGTGTGGGTATTATATTCTCCTTCTTTCCCATCTATTTCTCTATCTAAGGTAGTGATAGAGAATCTCTCAAAATATAGAGGCTTCTATTTCTATAAGCCTCTCCAATTTTCCCTCTTCAATATTCAAATATTCAAATATTTCCCTCCCTCCATTGAATTTTTAATTCAATGGAGGATTCTTCTAATCTCTAGAATTTTCTAATTCTAGATCCTTCTTCATTCTCATCCATTTTCAACCATTGATCTACCTCCTACATGGAAAAATACCAACCCTCCATTCTTCCTTCCTCTAACTATAAATAGTAGTGCCACCCTCCATGCACACCACCTTAGAAATTTGCAAGTATATGTTGCCAAAATACTAAGCCAAGCTCTCAATCTCCAAGCATCCTATCAAGCAAAGATCATCACTTATCAAGGGGAGGTGCTGCCCAATTTGTCCCACAAAGTCTGAAGCATTCCAACTTCCATCTAAGAGAACATCCAACATATCAAAGGAGGAGAGTTACAATCTTGTAGGTAAGTGCAGGTATTATATTCTCCTTCCTTTCCATCTATTGCTCTATCTGAGGTAGTGATAGAGAGTGTTAGATTAGGAATTGATCTAGTTTGGTTTCTAACTTACATGTTGCACTAACACTTCTCTTTTTCATCTACATTCGCACCCACTGTGGGGATTACCACCAATATTTTTTTTTCTAATAAAATTTTATATTTAAAATAAACGTCCCAATTTTGAAAAAAATCGTTCAAATTTGCACCTTAAATTTACAAATTTTTGAGACAATCTTTAGTTTCAATGCTTTTGACTGTCATTCAAAGGCCTATGTAGAAGAAACAACACTTTTGGATGTGATACTAACTACTATGGGCATAAGGATATAATTTTGCACTTTTGTAACAACTCGTTATGCTTTTGTAAAAGATTCAACACTTTTGTTTTCTGATTCTATTGTCTGTAAGTTCAGCACTTTTGTTTGTGTATTGACACCTTTGTCTAATATTCAATGCTTTTTTGTTTTGATTATGTTCTCTACAAGTTCAATTTTTTTATAGTTTGGCACTTTTGTTTGTGTAATCGCACCTTTTCCAAATATTTAGTGTTTTGTCTACTAATTTCATTATATGTAGGATCAACGTGTTTGTCCATACATTAGTGCTTTTGTCATATATTTTAGCGTGTTTGTCGCATTTTAGCACTTTTATTCTCTCGACTCTTTTTGTGAAGGATCAACATGTTTATTCACACTTTAACGCATTTTTCTATAATTTAGTGTGTTTTTTTGTATTTTAGCGCTTTAGTTCTCCGACTCTATTCTATTCAAGTTTAGCACTTTTTTCTATACTTTGTGGCACTTTTGTTCATAGTTTGGTGCTTTTGTCTCTATATTAGTGCATGTGTCTATATTTTTAAAATTGAAATTTTTCTAATATTATCTTTTTCTTTTTTAGCAATATATTAGCACCTTTGTTTATATTTTAGTGCTTTTGTTATAGTTTTATTGCTCTTGATATTAGTTTATCACTTTTGTTCTATAATAGTGCTTTTGCTAATAATTGGCGCTTTTGACTTGTAATAAGGCTTTTGTTCAGAAACAATGATTTTCTCATAGTATAATTTTGTATTAGTACTAACCAATTTAGCCACATTTTTAGTAATTTCTAGAATTTTGCAAGTTTAACATTATGTTTTCAAAGGTTTATCAGTAGCAAAAAGGGAATATTCTCGTCTGCTTTAACATTTATCTAACCTTTTGTAAGATCAAAAACTACTAATCCATTTGTTTTGCAGCACATTTAGTCCAAGATATTTGGGGGTTATAATCAAATTACTAATCCTTTGTTTTTCAAGACCTTATCTTCCAAATACCCCATTATATAATTTTTTAAATTTATTATTATTATCTTGTGTTTATCGTATTATGTGTTGCTACCTATTTTTGACCCAAAGACGACACCATGTATGATCTCCTCTCACATCCTATGACAATCTTGAGGATCAAAAGTGGCTAGTCTTCCTCCCCTTTTTATTTTTAAGGGATAACATGACATGGAAGTTACATCCATGCACTTACCGTAGTCCTAGGGGTGTCATAAATGTGGGCTTCATCTCCATGCACATAGACACACCTCATGTTCTGACTGGGTATATGAATTCAAGGAAAACTATCATTATTAGTTAAGTGCTTGATTTTTAACAAAGTGGTGTGAAGTGAGGGGATTTCACATCCCAATGCCTGTGCCTCATACATCATCCTTTCAAGATGGACTTGGGACCAACGTATTGCAAGGTATATCAAGGACGCCCCTAGAGAGCTTGTCTAACCTAGCGTAGGCAACCTATTGGCTACATATCGAACTATAGTGCAAGGCGACAACACTTCCCAATATTACTTGCTAGCCGATCACACATTAGCACATAGGTAAAGAGCCACTTTTGGCGCCACCATCACCGTGTCATATTAACAACGAGTTATAGTTCGGTTGCAATCCCACTTGACTAGCTAGGGTTGTGATTACATGTTTGTACTTGTTTGAGTGTTTTTATCAAAACCAATGCATAACCCTCACACCTATCCTTCTAATTAAACCATACACCTATCATCCATCCATCTTGACTATAACCTTTGACCTCGATTTTGACCCTACATCATCCACCATATACTTTTGACCATACATTACCCATCACACATCTACTATCATTCACACTTTCTACATTACCATAAAAATACAAAATCTAAATAAATAACCAACCTTTCCACCTAATTAAATAAATTTCATAATAACCAAAATTTTTATCTTACACCTTTCACCCTTCACCTATCACCACTCATTAATAAAAATAAAATAAATAACAAAACCCTTCCTCCCACCAATAATAAGTCATAAACATCCTTTTCCATTTTATAAAAAAATATTACACATCCCCCATCCCGATCTACGCAAGTCATTACCTACCACCTTATCTAATTTAAACAATAACCCTCTCATCATCACACAACTTGTCACCTAATCATTTATCATTTCTTAATGGTATCTCAAAACTAATCTAGGCCTATAAGACTCTAAAACCTCGTTATATCACATAATTATTTTAACCACAATACACGTCACAATCTTATGACTCTATTCACATATATACATACGTTTTCATCCATAAACACCCTATCTCGTGATTTATTATTAACAAGACCAATATAATATTGTTAATCGATACCTCACATATGGAAAAATATCCTTATCACCTATCTTATTCTTCTAATCCCTTACAACAAGGAACATCCTAAGCCCTCTACTATCGAGGAAAATCCTTCTTCTATCTCCTTTTTTTCTCAAAATTATTCCATCCTACATGAATGATTTGATTATTGAGATTATACGTTACTAGGATAAGAAATCAAAACTTTCCTCATCCACACATCCTTCATCAATTCAACACACCCTCATCTCATCAATACATATTAAAATCACTAGATTCTAATGGCACCTAAGAGAATGCCTACTTGATCCCAATTAGGAAACAATGATGAAAACAATCACCAAGACATAGGACACGATATATTTAATCATAACTATTATGATGCCAATGTAGAAGAAAACCATATTTGAGGAGAAGATGAGGAAACCATGGTCAATACTAGTAGTGATGATGATTCAAGTACATATTTTACAAGAGGAAGAAGATGATAAATTCTTAACCGCCGTTGATAAAAAGAAGGATGCTCTCTGCTCCAATTATATCATATGGGAGAAAACATTCCTCCTGATTATACTCATGACCAACTCCACGTCTCCTCCATGATGAAATTGATGGAATTGGCCAATGACCACTATCCACACATTGTCATAATCCAAATATTTGCCACATTACATACAAAAGAGATAACAGAGAGAACAACACACATACATCCAAAGAAACTATTTTGTCCTAACTACATAAAATGAGTAACCAAATTCCTCAATTAGACTAACAAATTTTCCTAAAACCACATAATGATCATGGATCACAACATTCCTAAAAATAAAACTTCAACCCACCACATGTCACTCCTCAAGAACCTAAAGTGGAGAAGGAAATAAATTCTATGATGGAAACACTTCAAGGGTCATGCAACTCAACACACCGGGAGGATAATAAAAATTAGAGGAACTATGTCCCTATTTATTCAACCATGATATACTATGGGTCTCTTTTCAACCATACTTTGAACCACCTAAATTTTAAAAATATAAGGGAAAAGGTGATCCTCGTGAGCATGTTAAGGATTTTTATATGCTATGCCAAGAAGTTTCCTAAGATGAATCCTACTTGCTGAGAATTTTTCATGAAGCCTAGGAAGTCTCATCCTTGAAAGGTTCCTTTGATTATCCAAAGGCTCTCACACTATGTTTGCCACTTGTACAAATTTTTTTCAAGAACTTCTCGTATAACATGGAACATGATGTCATGATTATTGATCTTTGTAATACCAAAAATGCAATGGAGAAATATTTTCATCCTTCCTACAAAATTGGAGATCCCTTGCTAGTCGAATCCCTTGGCCCATCCTAGAAAAGAAGCTAGTCACTATCTTTGTCCCCAATATTCACCAAGAACTAGCTTTCCACTTGTAAGTCCATTGCACCAATACATTCGATGCCATTAAATAAAAATGAATGAAAATTGAAAAGGCCCTTTATCACTAAAGGCCTTATTAAATTATATTCCCGTGATAATAATAGTCAATCTATTAAACCCTCCATGTCCGAGAGGCCCAAGTATTTCAATAATAATAAGAATGTTGTCATTTAATGGAGTAATAGAAAAAGCATGTACAATATGTACATAAAGTTGCTACTCTATTTGTCCCAAAAGGTCAACCTCGGTCCACCCAAGACCCAAAATGATGAACATACACCCCTCTTGGTGAGTCAATATAAGAAATTCTTGGTACATTAGTCACTTAATCTGGTCGTTTTCTTACAAAACTTAGCCAATTGATGATTCTTAACCTAAACCCTCATGGTTCAAAGATAATAAGTATTGAAAATTCTATAAAATCAAGAGTCATGCTACCAATAGTTGTATGAAAGTCAAAAATTATATCCAAGATCTAATCGATCGAGGTAAAATTGAAATATCGCACAACGCACCTTCCTCCTCTCAAAATTAAAAGCTTGGCATCTATCGAATGGCTTCCTAATCATGGTCATACCCATGGTTCATATCAGAAGGTCAACAAAATTCTTAAAAGAACCCCTAATCATCGACTCAACATTCCAATCACATCAATTTCTGCCACATCCCTTTTCAATATGAATATCGCTTTTGGCTACATCCACCATTCCCCACATCAAGTAGCCACTATTAAAGTCAAAGGCCCTTCACAAAACCCTTAGTGTGTAGTTACCACCCAAAGGAGCCGTGTAGTGGTCCAAGGAGCTGCTCCATCCTCCTCGAATACACCACCACAATCCCAGTATAATATCATTGAACAACTTGAGAAGACCCCCACACAAATATCCATAATGGATCTTCTCAAAACATCCTCTCATACACAAATACATCCTCTATCGCACCCTCCAAGAAACACATGTTCCAAATGATATCGATCCCACACAGTTCCAAGCTCTTGTCACTCATCTTTTCCCCCATCCCTCATTACCACTCACCTTCACTCAACAAGACTTTCCACTACATGGCCCAACGCACAATCTTCCTCTATACATTGAGGTATATATTGAATATGTGCACATATTACCGCACATCAAGAGGTTATTACCGACTTTATCACATCCAACTATTAGTATATGTGGTTAATCTTTGTACCTTATCACTCATCCAACTATTAGGGTATAATGAAATCGGATCTTAGAAGAGATATAATTAATATAAAATAATATGATAATATTGAGCAAAAATCCATGGGCACCTTATATCTTCCTATCAATGTAGGGATTTTTGTGCTCCCCACCCTAGTACATGTTGTGGAAATTAAGTTATCATAAAATATGATAGGGAATTAAAGGGATGAATAATTAATGAATTATAAATCCACAATATAATTTTTGAATATTATAGATTATGATGTATAGTTAAATTGAACATAGATTAAGATGTTTATATTACACATTACAAAACATGAAAGAAAAGTAAATAATAGTAAATGTAAATGACACATGAACACCAAATTTATAAGGGAAACTCAAGGAAAAAACCCCACTCGAAATAAAGCACTTCCTTTATTAATAATTTCACAAATAATTTTACCCAACACTTCCACTTCTCTCCTCGGTCTCACATAATAATTGCATAACAGTTTCTCACAATTTTACAATTCAATGATCATAAAAATCATAATACTCATTATTTCAATCCTATGAGGGATCATCCTATATATATAGGATGGATGAACTGGTCACATTGTTTCACTCTTAATTGTGAAAGACCAACATAAAGTTTATTAAATAAAATTTAAAACAAAGGGTCGTGAAGTGGTGGTCCACCAAAAGGTATCCCCACTTGACATTATTACCCCAACACTCCCCCTTAATGTTAAGTGGGAAAAAAAAAAACATGCCAAATTACCTTTTTCTACAAAAGGATTTACAGATCCATAAATCATTAAGGCTAGCATGTAAACAAGAGATATCATACAAATCTTCTCATACAAAATTAAACAAGGAAAATCATACATGATCTTCCCATAACGAAATTATTGGGACAAGTGTTTTCTATATGAATAATTATATCAGATTATGGAGCCTTTTATAAAATAAGGCATTCCCATAAGTAATTATTTGCTGGGATTTACAAGTAAACTCACATAGCTTGAAAATTTACTTATCAAAAAATGGAGGAAGTATTGAAAGTTTACAATAGGCCATTAAGAGGTGGCATTGTCATGCACACTCCCCTCAATGGAAACTCAGTAAGGCCCAACATGGCATGAAAGATGTAGAAATTAACAACACACAATGCTTTGGTGAATATATCTACAACTTGATCTTCAGCTTAAATAGAAATTGAGAACAATATAACCATTCAGACTTCTCTCTCAATAAAGTTCATATGAACTTCAATATCCTTTGTATGTTGATTTTGAACTGGATTTTTTACAAGAGAAATGCAACTCCTGATGTAACATAGAAGATTAGTTCTTCCTTTGACATCCATAAGTAGTTCATTCGACAATATTTTCAGCCACATAGCTTCTTTTTTGCTTCCATAACACTTTTATACTTTGCTTCAAAGAGGAGAGATAAAACCCGTTGGTTTCATCTTTCCACTCAAGTGATGACACTTGTACCTACTAGAAAACATATTGAAAAGTAGATTTTATATCTATAAAATCACCCTCATGGTCATAATAATAATATCCAAATAATTTTGCATTATTACAAGAAGAATAAAAATAACCATAATTAACTATTCCTTTTTAATGTATTTCAAAATTCTTTTCCCATTTTCCAATGATCCTCATAAGGATCCTGCATGAATCTAGAAACAAATCCTACTGCATATGAAATATTAGGCCTAGTAATATTAAAATAAATTAGACTACCAACTAGTTATCTATATAGAGTAAGATTAAATTTAGCACATGTAGGTTTAGGATCTAATTTCACAAAAATTCAATAGGAATGGAAACAAGTTTACAATCAATCATGTTAAATCTTCTAAGTAAATTAGTAGCATACTGAGATTGAGATGAAACAATAGATTTATGATCCTAAAATATAACCATGCCTAAAAAATTATTTAGTAGACCTAAATCAGTCATTTCAAAATGTTGTTTTAATCTTTCTTTGATTCTAACAATTAAATTTTTATCACTGCTAGTAATTAAAAGATCATCAAAGATATAAGAAAATAATGATAATATGATTATTTTCAAATTTAAAAAATAAATAATTATTAGAACAACAATTTGATAATCCAATATCTTGAAAGAAACTATTAATTTTAGCATACCAAGATCTAGGAGCTTTCTTAAGACCATACAAAGATTTTTTCAGTTTACACACATATAGTTCCTTACCAGGTTCTTCAAAACCTTTAGGTTGACACATGTAGATTTATTCTTTTAGGTCACCATTTAGAAATGCATTTTTAACATCCATTTGGTGAATCTACCAACCATATTGGGAAACCAAAGTAAGAATAATCCTAACAATGATCATTTTAGATATAAGAGAAAAAAATCAACATAGTCAAGACTAGGTTTCTACGTGAAACCACAAGCTACTATCCTTGCCTTGAATTTATATATTTCTCCTAGAGATTTAAACTTGATTTTATATAACCACTTGGATCCTACAATTATTTGTTTAGAAGGAGAAGGGACTAATTCCCAAGTGTTATTTTTAATTAAAGCATTGTACTCAACTTTCATAGCTTCAATCCATCTTTCATCTTGACTGGATTCTTACAAATATTGTAGCTCATCCTCATATAGGGTCATTAAGGCATGTTCAAGTATGCTGACTATGGGATACATTTCATAGACTAACAAGATGAGATTCCTTAACAATATTTTGATCCCCTGTTGGAATCTTGGGATGCAAAACTTTTGAGATGAATCCTATCAATCTCCATCATATCTAGATTGGGATAACCATCCTCTTGAAATTTTGTTTCCATATTGTTAGAGAAGGATTATAAGGTTTGTTTTCAAGAGAAACAAAGGTGGTTTCATAGAAGCATCAAAAAATGTTTTCTAAGACATGAACATTCATGTTTTAAACTATGCCATGCTTGAAAGGGTTAAAACTCTTAATCATTTAGTTTGAAAACCATAACCAAAAATGATAGATGAATAGAGGTTGGATCAATCTTATTTCTTTTAATTTTTGGAATAAAGATAAAACTATGACTACTGAATATTCTTAAGTGAGAGATATATTATTTTTGTTTTTACCATACTTCATGAGGTGTAGTTTGATGTAAATATTTTGTAGGAACTATATTTAGGATATAGAATTCAAGATTATTTTCTTCTTCCTATAGAAACTTTGGCACATTTAACGCATGAATCATAGTCCTATTCATATCTAAAATGGTCTTATTTTTCATTTTTGCAATGTGATTTTGATTTAGGAATAGGAGTTATCAAATCATGTTGAATCCCACATTACACACATAACTTATCAAAAAAAATTCTAACATACTCACCTCCATTATCCTGTTCTAATGCTTTTTATTATCAGATTAGAATAATTTTGAACTAAGGATTTAAGCTCTTGAAATTTAGACAAGATGTCAAACTTTTTCTTAATGAACTAAGACTAGGTCATCGTAGAGAAATCATCAAAAATCATACAACATATAGGGATCCACCGTGAAAGGCACTTCAAGTGGAACTCCTACATCACTATGAATCAAATCTAATACATGAGAAAAATTTGGATCATGATGTTTGTAAAATGGTTCAACATGTTGCATACAATGCAAACAAATTTCACATGTTTCATGATCAAATTTTATCTTAGGGAGACCAACTAAAATATTTAGGTGAGACATTTCATACAAACTTCGAAATTCACATGTCCTAATATTTCATGAAAAAATTGAAGATTATTTATAGAATAACAAGAAAAACAAGATTCATAAACAAATCCATCAAAAATATATAAACCATTTTTCTATATACTAGATGCAATAAAGTTGTATCTTATAAAAATTCAACTTTATAGTTTTCTATAGTTAATGAGACAAAGATAACATATTATTTTTTTAATTGAGGAAGATATAAGACATTCCTATTTTTCAATTTAACATTTCCACAACCTACAAATCTAATGATGGAATTATCTCCTAGATATATATTTTCCTCACATTAAATAACATATGAGAGGATATCAAAATACAGTTATATGCCTAGTGGCATCACTATCTAGGATCCATTCATTGTCATTTGAAGTTGAGAGAGAAGTATACAAGGAAATAAAATGATCAAAATTATTTGCATGATTTTTTTCCCGACCTTTCCTCTCACCGTTAAATTTACTATTTTTAGTATTTTTTTAAAATTAGATTTTACACGACAATTAGACTCTTTATGACCAAATTTTTCACATTTGTTACATATGCCATTGAATTTCACTTTAAAATTTTGACTGTTTCTAACAGAATTAGATTTAGGATGGGTTTAAATTTTGATCTGATGTTAGATTTCTGATTACAATTGATATTATTCCTATTTGTAAAAGGTTTTTGATTTTGAGAGAATAATGTGTGAGAGGTAGTCTCTTTTGAATCAAATTTTTCATTACTGCTCCTATTAAATTAGTAGAGAAGACAATGTATCCAGATCGTAAATAATTCTCATTTTGATTTATCAAGTTAAGGATGGAGATATAGTTTTTGAATTTTTCATGAATATTTATTTGAATAATAAAATACAAAATCTTATCCTAAAAAATTCACAATTACATCCATCCTACTGAGATTTAATATTTTTTAATTTTATCTAGTTAATTAACAATTTTCTCAACCTCGCTTCATGGGATTTGTACATAATTCCAAAATTAGCTTAATTATCTTAGAAAGACAATTAACTTCATGCATGGTTTCTATTTATTTCCAGAATTAACAGGATAATCCATATGACCTATATGCATTAAAAATTAATATCTTATGCTCTACAATAGGATTGATAGAGCTTCCTGTGATCTTTGAGAGATTAAGCTAAGGTTTTCAAGGTCTACATGTCTTTTGGTGGGTCATTTTTCGACACCAGCTTCAAGATCCCACAATTTTCTTTCCATAAAACATGCTTTTAACCTAGCTCTATAAAGACCGTAATTAGTTCCATTTAATAACTAATATTTATCCATTGAGAAAATATAATTACTATTCATTTTTGATAAATGCACACACAACTTATAAAAAAATTAACTAAAAAAAGAAACTCTCTACTGGAGAGCTAACAGATAGAAAAGGGAATTATCTCATTCACATGCTATAACCCAACTTGGCACATATCACCTACATCTCAGGATGTATCAACAATCATTCTCTTTGGTTGAGTTTACAAGTGATCCAATCAAGCTTGGAAAAAGTTGAGCTACTTAATCATAACCAAAAACAAAACAAAAATTAAAGGATATGTGGCCAAAGCAGAAAAGACACATGACGAAGTTCAAAAAAATCAACGAGGCACGTGTCACCTTTCCATAAAATTCTAATGTAGATTCCTTTGTAGGACGTGAACTCCCCATAATTTAATCAAAATGAATAACTTATCGTGTCCTGTAATAAGGTTGAATGAGTCAAAAGATCATGCAATAAAATATCAATCATGGAGAGGAAATTCTTGGAAATATTTTGGCACTTACTAATGCGGAGATGCACTCCACGAAACTCAATATCACATAATTAAGTGAAAAATAAATTAATACTGGATTTGGACAGCATGTGAAGACAAAGATCAAAGAAAGGTGGATATATTTCATCCACAAAGGATAAAAAATATTGTCCATATGAAAACAATGTATATACGGTGCTTTTGTTTGACCCCAAAACGTAACTAAGTACCTAGGGTGTGAAGCTATGTGTTGCATGGAAAAAAGCCAGAAGGCATGTATAAAAGTAGTCCTCAGAGAGGCACAAAGAGTCATTCCAGGACAAATTGGAGTTAGGACTTAGTAAAGTATTGGATAAAACAAAAAAGGCATGCATTTCGAGTGAACAGAAAAAGTGACCGAATATAGATGTGGATAAGATATGAAGACTTGTGGTCTAGGTAAAGGATATTCCAAGGAATCATTAATATTATCATGGAAGGATAAGGGGTCAAGGTTGTTATGACTAGCTTTCATAATCATTCTAAAGACACTCGATTGAAGGAAACACATGGCGACACCTAATAGGTTCCTAGGTAGTGGTAGAAAAAACATGAGAAGATTCTAGTAGGCCTTCGTGGGTGATGATGAACAGTTAGGAGAAGATTCCTTTGACTACTTGATATAGAGGATCATTCCTAAAAGAAGAAAAAAAGGTGGGGTGAGGAGTAAGAAAGAAGAGAGGAATAGGAGAGAATAATGTAGTGCATATAACAGAGAGGTTTGGAATGTAAAGAAATTCTTGCTATGGATAGAACCTTTCAATGTAATCTTGGCTATTGTAATTGAATCATCAATATAATGAAGCAATTCTGTAATACCCTGATAATGAGTCCTGATGTGTTTTTCCATTTGTTCATATGGGTGTTACTGGTTTCCTCAATGTTGTTTTGTGACTGTTTCTACTTTTAATTGATCATGTTAAAGCTGTGTTTAGAGTATATCTCCTAGAAGTATAATATTACGTCTAAAATATTCTCTAGCTATGTTTTATCACCATGTTAATAAAATACATTCTCACAAAGATCACATAAAGGAGGGCTCAACGCTTGTGCACGCCTTGGGTGAGATTCCGATAGGACTAGATGTTATTCTCGAACGCCTAGGATTGGTTAATCAAATAGGCTATGGTATTAGAGCCTACATTTTTGTTCCATCACGAGACCTATTTTCAAAGATGTTGTGATAATGATGTGTGATGATGGATCGCTTGACCTTGGACAGTGTTGAAGTATGGTTTAAGAGCACAGAGGATGAGTTTACTCAAAGATTTAGTACTGGACATAAGTTTGATGTACAAAAATGGGTAGAAAAGCATCTCGTATCATGAGTTATATGAAACCTTCTTTTTTACTTTCCAAGATTTTGTATGAATGGATTTCAGCATATGTAGCTAGAATAAGCCGGTACTATAGATCTCATGTGTGGATCCAATATGAATATCGATGTTGCAGGATGCTGATTTGACTTGGAAACTTAATGTTGATCATTGGTGGAAAATATTTCGATTAGTTATACCCTAGAATATGTTATTTCTATGTATTCTTGTCCTAATGTTTCCAAGTTTGAGTTCTTAAGGAATCCTAGAGGATCGCTTTCTACACACTATCCCTTTAACCATGAAGATTTTTATCACTAGATTGAGTTTGGAAGAATTTCCTATGAACAAATAAGATTATTTTGAGCGTTGGGTGAGGAAGCTAGGGTGGAGGAAGATGGCAAACATTAAGGCTGAAAGAGAGAGAGAGAGAGATGACTCAAGTATAGCGAAGCACATGAAAGGGAGTTAGATAGACATCGTGAGGTTACGGGAGTGATGGATTTATTGAGGTAGACATTGCGTAAGAAGGAATTTAGGTTCATGTGAAGGATGAGGATCCTCAGCAGCTATGCTACCCCATCTTGGAAAGTGTAGAAGAGAGATCCCTGCATCTTGTGATGAGAGTTCGTCACTTGGAGAAAGGAGAACCATCAACATGCATCTGAATCCACCTAGTGACCAACCCTTGGCACTTAGTCTTCCAAATAAAGAGATAAGTATTGTTAACATAGTTGGTATCGATGGGAGTGACCGATCTACACCTAGGATATATAACTTTTCATTTGGTACATCCATGGATGCACAATCATTTCTTGTGTTTGGAGGAATATTTTCTGGAATGACGCTTTGGAAAAATTATGGGTACATAGAGCTTGGGTATCACATCCTGGAGTGACATGAGACGCAAATATGGTAGTGGTGTAATATCACAAAAGACTAACACCTAAATAGCCTTAACTTAGCAAGAATTGAACAACAAACTAAACACCATCAAGATAAGAATTAAACAAGGGTTAGATGCTAGCATTCATCAATACAAACTTTGAAACTAACAATGCTAAATATCTAAACTCCTCTATTCTCTAACAACAAATAAATGAATGGACCTAAGTAAGCTCCATGGCTATCAAAATAGTTGTCCTTAGTATGCCAAGTAACCTAGGAATGAGGGCCTATCAAAGTTGGGCTACAAGACCCCTTTGACACCTCCCATATGACCTAAGCACTTAAGAAAGAGGCTTAACTCTTCAAGATGATGAACTCTCAAAAGGGCAAGGTGCAAGCTCTTAGTCTCTTTGCTATATGCTTTGCATTTGCTCTCTAAGGAGTTTAGGTGTAAGTAAAAAGGTAGGTGGAGGGCTCTTTATATAGCCCAAAGGATAAAGGATTCAACACATTCTCATGAATGTGGGATAAAGGTAAAACATGATTAGGAATGGATAAGGTTGCTTTATTAAAGGTAACCTTACTTTAGAAGGGTTTAATACATGTTTAGCAAGTCATGGGAGTTGGGGGTGTTTTAATTAATCAAAGGTGATTAATTAATAGGTAGATGTAAGCTTATAGAAGCCAATTAGAAGAATATTAGTGTGATTTAGGCTATTAAAAGGGGATTAAATCAATTAAATATTGATTTATTGTTAAATGGAAGGGAAAGCTAATTAATTAATAATAATTAATTAGTCTAGGTAGAAGGGGTGATTTATTAATGGAAGGTCGTTAATTAGGGTATTTGTTGGATAGGAAACTTAATTAATTAGCTTAGTGTAATTAATTAATGATGATATGAGGGAAAATGAGTGCTTTTGACGATATGTCATTGATTTGTGAGAAAGGGGATAATTAGCGCAATTTAAGTATTTAAATTGCTTGGGCGTAATTATAGGTGTCTACATTTGCCCCTCTTTGGGGTGGCGTAAGTGATGCCACTTCAAAGATAGTAGACAGAAGATATTTTGAAGGGATAGAAGAAAAATTAGTAGGAGGGAGAGATGCCCCCTCGAGTGTCGATGGGGTGATGAAGGAAGCCGATCGACGATCGAAAAAGATGAGAAGTAGGCAAAAGAATGGGGACGAGGCAGGATGCCCCGAGGAGAGGGAGAATTAGGGGTGAAAGGGAAGTGGTGTAGAAGAAATATGGATGAGGGGAGAGAAGAGCTTAACCTCTAGCCGCTTATTTGTTTGGAAAAATTTGATGTCATCATATTGCCATAGAACTACATCATCGGTCCTTATGAAAAATATAAGCATACGACAAAGGTAGAATGACATGAAAAGCCATACTACGAACAATTTTCCATTGCTTGAAAATACCAACTCCACGCAACATACAATAATGCAATGCAATACGAGAAGGAAACAAGCTCATATAACAGGGAAAACAAGTACGAACGCACATATCCAACCCAACAACGGTCAAGACAGTTGTACAAATGTTTTGTTATCAGTGCTGAAGAGATCCACAAGTTCGTGATTGATGACAAGGGTTAAAAATGATGCCCCAAGAAAGGATACATGCAAGGGGAAATGAAAATGGACACGGGTCCATGAAAAGCATTTGTGCACAACGAAACAACACCAGGAAACCAAAAGTGCCCTAGAGTACAGATGAAGCAAGCAACTAGCTTTTGTGAATGGTTGTGAATCCAGTGATCCACGAGTCATATTAATCGGGGAAGATGTGAGACAAACCAATAGGATATGGAGAAAATACCATGCATAAGACACAAGTTTCAGCCGTAAGAAGCAAGTTACCATTTTGTAGGGTGTTTTACTTTTTAGGAATTTTTTGAAATTTTGCCTTGTTTTTGGATTTTTTTTTTTATATAGTAAATGTTTGTATTGTTTTGGCTTTCTAAACCATGATAAACAATAGAAGAAAGGAGAAGAAGAAAAAGAAGGGCCTAGGGGCAACAGAAAGTGCCCTAGGTGGAAGAAAAGAGAAACAAACGACAAATAATGTCCTTGTTTAGTGGAAAAATTAAGAAAAAATAATTATTTGAAAAATAATTATTTACGAGGGTGTGAAGAAGAATAAAAATTTCCAGGGAGCAATAAAATTGTCCGGGGGAGAAGAAAGGGGTATTGGACAAAAAATGCCCCAATACGGTGAAAAATAAGAGAAAAATAATTATTTAATTAAAAATAATTATTCCACAGAGAACAGAGGAGAAAACGGTGAGCTAAACGGGTGTCCTGGCCGTCCGATCGGTGAAAAACAGTTAATATACCCCCAAGGGGGGTAAAAACATCACAATCAGTTCATTTTAACCGCTTAGTTTAGAAAACTTACCATGAGGCTCTGACACTCAGGAGAGATGGTGATCGCACGTGATCGTTTGAGGCGTGTTGTAGATTGTAGATGATAGATCTGTAGACAATATCAAATGTTGTTTTCAAGTGTTATTTTGATGTATATGGATGGGATGATATGATGATATTGGTGTGGGGGGGATAGATTTTTGATTATGCGCAACCCCTCTTGCCCCCATTGATGATATGATATGTGATGATTAGCTTAGCATACATGCATGATGTAAAACTTAGCATTTTTGTTTATATATGATGTATAGATGATGCTAGATGTGATGATAGTGATGGTAATGTGATGTGAATGATAAAAAAAATAGAGCACATGCAAGAAACACAACCAAATGCTACAAAGAACACCAGGAATTAATGCAATACACCATGAATCACCATGCCTTATTAACAAGTAACAAAACACAACCAAATGCATTAAGAAAGAAATAAAGAATTAACACACTAGCATGTCGAAACCCACTACAATATGCACAAGAAAGAATGAATCTATTCTAAGCAAGAAAAGATAAACTATGACAAAAGCACACCCAAGCAAACAAACAACTCAAAACAATACAAGAACAAGCACAAAAACACTATACAAGCAATTATTTGTAAGAAATGCAAGAAAACAAGACAATGCAAGTAAATGTTTTTGTAAGATATGTTTTCATAAACCGATTTTCTATTGTTTAGGTTTTTGTGAAACAATTTTATAAAACAATTTTCTATTGTTTTGTGTTTTCTCAAACAATTTCTAAAAAACAATTTTCTATTGTTTTTGTGTTTTCTCAAACAATTTTCTATTGTTTTTGTGTTTTCTCAAAACAATTTTTTGTTTTTGTTTTTCTCAAACAATTTTCTATTGTTTTTGTGTTTTCTCAAACAATTTTCTATTGTTTTTGTGTTTTTCTCGAAACAATTTTCTATTGTTTTTGTGTTTTTAACAATTTTCCAAAGCTATGTGCAGGTAACCAAGAAAGCATGGATGCCCCAAATTAGGTGGGGAATATACAAGGCGAAAGCCACATGCTTATGAACAAGAAGGTGAAGTCATTGAGTTGCCCCCAGTAAGATGGGAAATAACGAAAGACCACGTCCCTTACAGATGAATAGAAGAAGGCAAAGCCGGATCAAGGCTGGACAAGATGGTGTGCACAAGGAAACTCGAAGGCAGAACCAGGTCCAAAAAAATCCAACTACCCTTCTAATACAAAATGCTTGTGAACAACGAATCCTCCCGAGGCGCCGAAACCGGTTTTCACCCAAGGACTTGTCCAAAGTGCCACAATTGCATGGTTTTCACTAGTGGACGACCTGTTTTCTCTTTTTTTTTTTTTATTTTTTTTTTTATTTTTTTGTATTTTTTTTTTTTTGTTTTTGTGCCATGTTCAAGCATAGAAACTTCTTAAGATGCATGGCATTCATCTTAAGATGCTCATTCATGGGCTCCGAGCTCATCACCATTGGGGTGAGCCAATTTGTATGCCCCGGTGCCGTACTTGGCAACTATGACATAGGGTCCTAACCAATGTGGTTCAAACTTCCCTTTCTTTTCTCACTCTGCTCTGGTGTTGAACTGGTTCTCCTTCATAACTAAATCACCCACCTCAAACTAGCGAGGGATGATTCTCTTGTTGTAGTTGCAGGAGATTCTGTGTTGATATACCTTCAGGTGATTAAGAGCGCGAATGCGCCTCTCATCCAGGAGCTCTAACTCAACCAATCTTGCCACTCGATAATCTTCATCCTTATCCAAATAGTCCCGAAGAGAAATTCACAGGGATGGGAGTTCAATCTCTAAAGGGATGATAGATTCTATCCCAAACACTAGGGAATATGGCGTCGCACCCGTAGGAGTGCGAATTGATGTTCGGTAGGCCCAGAGGGCTGGGTGGATTTGTAGGTGCCAGTTTCGACCGGTTTTGCTAACCATCTTCTCCATTATCCTTACCAAAGTCTTGTTTGTTGCCTCAACTTGTCCATTACCCTGAGGGTAATATGGTGTGGACCATTTCAATCTGATTTGGAACCGTTGGCAAAGACCTTTCACAGTTTTGTTCTTAAATGACTTCCCATTATCTGTGACAATGGCTACAGGATACCATATCGCAAATAATGTGATTCATGATGAATTTAGAAATCATGCTCTGTGACATAGGTTAAAGGGACAACCTCCACCCATTTTGTAAAGTATTCAGTAGTTGTGATGATATGTGTATGACCATCGATGAGGTAGGAGTAAGCTTCCTATTAGATCAAGTCCCCACTTAGAGAATGGCCATGGGGTAGTGATTGGTCAGCAATGGTCATGCGATGGAGCATGGATGAAATTTCCATACTTTTGGCAAAGCACACATTTTCTAACATAATTACAACAATCAGTTTCCATGGTGGGCCAATAGTAACCTACTCTTAACAGTTTCTTAGCCAAGACCATTCCATTTGTATGTGCTCCACATACTCCTTCGTGTACTTCTTTAATTTCCTGGATTGACTCCATCACATCCAGACAACGTAATAGATTCCCATCATAGCCACGATGATAAAGTGTACCTCCTAAAAGGGTGTAATGGGCTATCTGGCGAATCAGGCTTTGCTTTTCAGAATGGGAGATATTGGGAGGGAAAGTACTGTCCTTAAGATAGGTGAAAATGGGTTCATACCACGGGGAATAGGGACCAACAACCTCACAAGCCAGGAAAGATTCCGACACGTCATGTCATACGCGGGGTGGTGTAGATTTTCTACGAAAAATGGCATATCATTGTTCCCTAGTGGAATACGAAGCATAGATCCCACCATTGCCATAGCATCTAGCCGATCTATTCTACGCTCTCTTGGGATCTGCTCAAAGGTAATGCGCACAAAATACTCCTTCAGAGTTTCCACCAACTTCTTGTAAGGTATGAGCTTGTCATCCTTAACTTTATACTCATCATTAACCTGTTTGATGATTAGCTGCGAATCACCTACAACCTTAACATGTTGAATATTCCACTTGATGGCTAGCTTCATCCCTGCAATGAGTGCTTCATATTCCACAATGTTGTTCATGTGTAAGGGAAGGCCAGTGGAAAGCTCCTCGCGTATAGGATCACCCGAAGGAGTAATAAGGACCACTCCTGCACCTGAACCATGAAACGTAAAAGATCCATCAAAATGTATCTACCATATGATAGATTCTTCAATGTAGAGCAAAGATGCATCTGGCAGATCCAGACTCAAAGGTTTTGTGCTTTGCAAAGGTGCTTCCACTAGCTGGTCGGCAAGTACTTGTCCTTTAACTGATTTTTGATGGACAAATTCTATATCAAACTCACTGAGTAGAATGATCCAATTAGCCATTCTACCTGTGAGGGTGGGTTTGGACAACAAATACTTGAGTGGGTCGACCTTGGATATGAGCTTGGTCTTAGTATTTAGCAGGTAATGGTGAAGTTTCTGAAAGGTAAAAACAATGGCCAAGCAAGCCTTTTCAATCTGAGGATAATTAAGTTCATAGGTGATGAGGGTGCGACTCAGATAGTACACTTTTCTCTTTATGGCTAAGGTCATATTGGGTGAAGTAAAGCACCAATAGCGTTGCGTAGCGGAAATATAGAGCAAGCAAAGTGGTTCTCCTGAGTGGGAGGCATGAGGACAGGTGGATTAGCTAGGTATTGTTTAAGCAAAGCAAAGGCTTGCTTGTTGCTCGGGTCCCCAAATGAAAGTGACATCCTTTTTAAGAAAATGAGTGAATGAGTGACATTTATCTACAAGCGGGAGATAAAGCGGAATGGCTTGAATTTTCCCTTGTAAGCTACGCAGTTGCTTGATATTCTCAGGTGGAGGCATTTCTGTGATGGCAGACACTTTAGCAGGGTCTACCTCAATACCTCATCTTGACACGATGAAGCCTAATAGTTTCCCAGATAGCACACCGAAGACACACTTCTTTGGATTCAATCCTGACTTTGTATTCACGCAGCGTTCAAAGATACGCCGCAAAATGATAGGATGATCCTCTCTTGTTTTGGACTTTCCCAGGATGTCGTCTACGTAGTCTTCCATGATGTCATGAATCATATCATGAAATATTACTATCATGGCCCGCTGATAAGTTGCTCCCGCATTCTTAAGGCCAAATGGCATCACCTGATAATAGAAGGTGCCCCAAGGAGTTGTGAAAGTTGTTTTGTGTTGGTCTTCCTCAACGATCTTAATTTGATTATAACCCAAAATCCATCCATAAGTGATAGCATTTCGTACCTCTGGTTGAGTCAACAATCATGTCAATGTTGGGCAATGGAAAGTCATCTTTAGGGAAAGCTTTATTGATGTCCCTAAAATCTATGTAGATTCGGATACCGATAGGTTTCTTCTGACATAGAACAATGTTCGATATCCATTCAGAATAATCAATTGGCCTGATGAATCCTGCTGCAAGCAACCTTTCCAACTCTTCTTTAACTAACAAGGCCACTCTTGGGTGCATCTTTCGAGAGCTTTTGTTTGATAGGCTTAGCGTCTGCATGCACAACCAGGTTGTGCATGACCAAAGTTGGATCTAAGCCGGGCATGTCTTTGTAAGACCATGCGAAACACATCAATAAACTCTCACAGTAGCATAGTGAACGTCTTTTGTTCTCTGGCTGAGAGTGATGCTCCCAATTTTACTATCTTGGGATCTTCTTCGGTACCAATATTGACATCAATGGTTTCTTCAACTAACAATTTTGATAAATCCTCCATACGCGTAGGATCGGGAGGTAGGTTGAGATCTTCATCCAAGGATGTCTCTACGAGATTTTCATCCTTGGCGTGGTCACTTTGTTTGTCCTTTGATTTTCTTATTTGTTTGTCAGCCAATGCCTCAAAGAGGTTTTCACTGTGTGACTTGGACTTTGATTTTTTGCCGAGGCTTTTCTTTAGAACTCTTGCCCTCACTTTTCTTTAAATTTTGCTGACCACGAAGTTCAGCCTCCTCGCCAAGTAGGCGCAGGTGTCTAAGTCGATAAAGAAACCCTTCTTGTGATCTCCAATGGGAATTGTATCCCTTATGCCCATGAACTCTGCAATAGCCTCGTCATTCTCGAATAAATCTAGTGGCACGTGACGTTGTTGGTCCCATTCAACAAGGGAAGGGTACACAAGGTCAAGGGTCGGTTCGGTGGGGTTATGGTCAGGACAACATTGTTCATGAAAAGGTTCGTGGAGGCCAGATCCTCATATAGGCTACAATGGGAATCCGTATCACTGTCTAGGTACTCGAGCTATCCTCATGCTCAGAACAAGTCACATCTTGATCGTTGGGGTGTGCTCCATAAGGGTGAATCCCAATGCCATATCTTTCTATTTTGAAATGTGGAAGAGGGACTGGTTCTCTTTGTCCTTGTTCATTCCTCCCACATCCTAGGCCTTTGTAGCCCATGGAGTACATCATTCTGCTAGATTTTTCATATTCCGGGGTTTGATAACAAGATGGTTGAGTGTCCTCAGGGACCCAAGTAGTAGGTGGATCAAGTAATTTTTCCTCAGCTAACAAGCCTCCAGGTAGGAATGACCCAATAGTGTGTTCCTCTCTAGGTCTCCTGAAGTGGTAGTTGGGTCGACCTCTAGTCTTGGGCGACAAGGAGAGGTCAGAAACCAAGAGTGCTTGTTGTACATTATACTCCCCACAACCATATTCCAGAATTTTCATCTCCCATGAATCAAATGGAGATGTGGAAGTGGATGCCCCATGAGCGCAAGAACTAAGAGAATTTGAATCTACTCGAGATTCCATGGCCTCAGAATGAAGAGGGACAACTATATCTGATGGAGGGACATGCATATGTACCCTTTCGTGTAAAGCTATTAAGAGCTCTACAATGAGCAAAGGGCTCTGAATCTCCTGGTATTGTAACCGTATGTCCCTCATGCTTCAACTTGATGCATTGATGAAATGTTGATGGCACGGCCTGCATGGCATGAATCCATGGTCGGCCTAGAAGCATATTATATGGAAGTTCCAAGTCTAGGACGTGAAACTTTGTCTGATGGCAAGTGGGGCCCACCTCCATGGGCAGCGTAATGGTGCCTGCTGACTCTCTTTCCGCGTTGTCGTATGCGGTGATAGTGATGATATGGGACTCAAGATCTGCCTCCGTATGTCCCAATTGTTTGACTAATTTAAGCGTGCAGATGTTCAATCCAGATCCATTATCCACAAGCACCCGTTTGATTTTCCTGCGGGTGACAACTACCTCAATGTATAAGGGAAGATTATGTTTAGGATTCTCGGTAGGGACCTCCCTATGGTTGAAAGTGAGATGCTCACTTGGTGCAATATTTGCCACCGCGGCTTGAAGGTACGTAGGATCGACTTCTAAAGGCACTCCCGACCCCTGAAGAGTTTGATACAAAATGTCCTTATGCACATTGGATATCTTGAGAAGATCTAAGATCGAGATCTTAGCAGGTGTCCTCTCAAGTTGTTCTAAAAGGTTATATTTACCAGTTTACGGGGTCAACAGAGAGGGTTCCAAATCACGAGGCGGGCACGCCTTGTTACCACAGCACAGTCCTTTCCCTTGATCCGGATGGTATTGACATGGTCAGCAGGGGAGTGAATACATCCGATAAGTGAATCGTAATGATTGTTATCTCTTTTGGTATATAAGTAATTCATGGCTTTATAGGTTTGGGATGAGTCTCCCCGATCCGGCTTTGTCTTTTCCGACTTATCATGCTTAGGGAATGGTTCCTTATAAATCCCCATTTTCTCGTTAGGTGTTTGCATTTTTCCAGGGTTATCCACCTCTATCTCCCCATTATCAATGAGGTCCTGAATATAGTGGCGAAGCCACAAACATTTGTTTGTCTTATGACCTTTAACGTGATGCATTTCACAATATTCATGCTCCTTATACCATGAAGGTTTAGGAGCGTTGTCATCAAATGGTTGCATTGTAGGATAGGTCATCATGTGGGCCGCATCCAACTATTTTAGTATGACGGACAATGGTTCATTGAGGGAGGTGAATGTTCATCACTTTGGTGGTGGTTGAATTGGGCCCTTGGTTAGTTTAAAAGGTTGACTGGTTTGGACCATTTGAACACGTTTGGAATCAATGATTCCGTCTCCACCACATTTTTGTTTTTGTTAAAGATCTTTGGCTTTTCAACTGGGTTTGACACTTTGGTTGTCTTTAGATTGGGTTTTGAGGGTGCCTTTGGCAATGAGAGCCTTTTCTATTTGAATCCCTTTCTCGATAACCTCCTCAAAGGTGCGGACACAATGCATTTGGAGGTGGAAAGCTATATCTGGGTTGAGATTAGGGATGAAAATACTGACCAACTACTTCTCAGGGAAAGCGCAAGGGAAGCGACTAGCTATCCCTCTCCATCGTTGGAGGAAGCTGGCGAAGGTCTCATTTGGGCGTTGTTTTGTGCCACACAAGTCTGCCATGGTGATGTCACTCTCTATGTTATACGAGAAATGACGCATGAATCTTTCCACCAATTCTGGCTAGGTGAAAATTGATCCTCGTGGTAAGCGCGTAAACCATTCCAATGCTTGACCTCCGAGACTCTTAGGAAAAAGTCTGATGAGGTAATTATCACTATAAGACACCTCTTGACATGCCATGTAGAAATATTTAACATGATCCCTTGGGTCTCCCTTTCCTTTGTATTTGTCAAACTTTGGCATATCAAATTTCTTTGGAAAGGGTTGAAGGGTCATTGTCTTGTCAAAAGGATAGGGGCATAGTTCTTCATATTGGTATTTCCTAATACTCCCTATATTGCTTTCTTGTATGCTCACAAGCGTTGCTTTCATAGATTGCACTTCTTGTGTGAGCAATTGTTCTCTAGTGGGAGAAGTGGGGACGTGTACACGATGATACCCCGTGTCTTCTTCTCCTTGGTTTTCTCGATGGAGTTCGTGGATCCTAAACTTAGGCCTTGACTTTTGAACGTTCTTGTTTGTGTCTTTTTGTACCTGGAAAGTAAGCAAAGCTAGTTGTCGGCTTAGGTTACTGAGTTGTTGTTGGATTGTGACTTGGTTTGTGTCTTCTTCTTCTAAAGGTTCTTCCTCTTCGTATTGTGGAGGTTCTTCCCCTGTCTCATGTTCTATCTTGTTTCTTCGTGGCACTTTGATGAGGGGTATTCTATGCCCTACCACTTTATCATTTTCTACGTAAGAAGTGGAAGCATGCCCGCCTGTTAAAATATCTTCCATATTGATAAGGGGGCATTCTTCCTTAGTAGTGTCATTTGTAGGTAATATTGGTTCATTCTCGGTGGGAAATTTGGCCCCTAATTCCATGACCCATGCCAAAACTCTATCTTTGTTTCTAAGGAGAAACTCATCTAGTAGAGTAGGGTCAAAATCAAAGTCCACGCGTGTGGTGACTCTAATTCATTTCCACTATGGTCGACCATTTCTTCTATTTCCTTTTCTACAGAAAATAGTGGTCCTAGATCATGTCCGATAAATGGGTTTGACCCTTGTCTGTTAGAGGTTTCCCAAGCTTGTGCCTGTTGTTCCTCATATGTTTGTTTCTTTAAACCTAGACGCGTCTTGGGAGCCATGTTTTCGTGATAAGTTTCACTAAGGTAAGTTGTAGATTTGTTCAAAATTCAATGACTACCCCTAAGTGAAACACAAGATGTACGTGTTAAGAGTAAATTAACAGTGTGAGAATACCAATGTGATAGAATGATAAAGTCACCAATGAAACAATCGTTTGGTACCAAAACTTAATCAAATGAAGTACTTCCTAGACTACGTTTCAAAGTAATTTGTGACACCAGATGATTAACAAGATGTCTCCACTTATGCCAAGTTCAAAGGAATGAACAAGACGTAAGTAAATACATGAAGTTAAATGTGATCTCCCAATCAAGATATACGATGAGCAAGCTCAAGTCTGATTAAGACCTATATCTCAAAAAGTGCCAATTACGATTTGTGAATGACACAACAATATCACCAAGATATGTTAACCCACTTTGTAAGAAAGTGAAGTATTGATATCGAGGTGTTATTGATATAACACACACAAATGGTAGTGCCTAGCACCTTTTGAAATCGAGGTAATAATAAAACCGAACAAAAAAAATCTCAAAGTATAGCTAGGAATAGTTAAGAATGTGTGCAACGTAACCATACAATATAGGTATTTATGTCGAGTTTACAAGAAACAAGACGTAAATATCGAAATTGTAATGATACGAGACAAACAAGCTAACTCCTCTATGGAAGTCCGGTGATGAACCATGCCTAACTACAATGACGATCTTGACGTGGGTATCAAGATCACAATGGCTACCAAATGACGTGAAAATGCCTCCACTCACTTTAGACGTTTAACTAACCCAGCAAACATGGATGGGCATAAACGGACATAAAAGTGAGAGAAATAGTCGAATGGCAAACACAAAGGTAATCACACCTCTTTTGATCAACAAAGTGTCAAAAGAATATGAAGGAAATAAATCAAGAAAAATGACAAAAATGCTAGCCTCACTTCAGCAGAGTTTCCCTCACCCTAAGGCAAGTAAAAACTAGGTAAAGTAATACGTCACACGTTTCTCAAAAAAGGTAAACAAAACTATCTAAAAAGTCATATCACACACGTTTCTCAAAAAGAAGGTTCACAACTCAACACTATTTTAAAATGGTCAAAGTGGGCTCCTGGCCAAAGTATATTCTCCTAGGTGGTTCTCTCACCCTAGGTGTTACAAAGTTGCCACGAGCGAGCGTGATTTACCCAAAAAGTCACACTGACTAGTTTGGGAGTATCTCGGCTTTACTTTACCCCCTTCAAGAATAATAGGCAACTAGTGCATCTACGTGTACTATCACTGGGGTCACCACAATGGACAACCTATAACGCTATCTCACAAAGGAATCACTAGTCAAGTAGGTAGTGCGGAGCACTTCCCATTTCATCCACAAGGTTCCCTCTTGCGTGGACTACTTTGGGGTTCCTGGAACCACCCCCATTGTTGTAGCTTAAGGCGTTATGCCAAAGGGGTTATGTTCCAGTTGAGCGGAGAGGGACGTACCCTTTTCCAAAACCTGCAATAAAGTGTTTTGAATATGTTGTTCTTTTTATCTTGTTTAATTAGGTGTGGTTTGCTTGAACACCTTTTGCAACCTGTATAACAACTATATTAGTAGTTTTTGATTTTGTTTTGATTCCTCCTTTCTTTGACAAGCGTTTTTAGGTCCTGCACTCAAGCGTTAGTAGTTCTCCAAGAAAATCACATTATTTAAAAGAGGATTAAGAGTTGCTTTTGATTCTCAAGATCATCCAAGGATGCAAGAGAAGAGCATACACAACAAATAATCCAACTAAAAAGTAAAGAAAATCTTTTCAATCAATGAACCATACAAAATTCTTGATAAATGTTCATTCCCTTAAACCAAAAGTGAAAGATGAAGTTTCCAATTTACCAAATGTTATAAAATGAAGACTAAAGTTGTTTTTGATTCTCAAGATCACCCTAAGGTGCAAGAGAAGAGCATACACAAACTTTATCCCAACTATATAGAAATGGAAAACTTCAAATCAAAGGGACCATTTGAAAAATGCTTTGTAAAAGGTTCATTCCCTTAAACCAAAAGTGAAAGATGAAGTTTCCAATTTACCAAATGTTATAAAATGAAGACTAAAGTTGCTTTTGATTCTCAAGATCACCCTAAGGTGCAAGAGAAGAGCATACACAAACTTTATCCCAACTATATAGAAATGGAAAACTTCAAATCAAAGGACCATTGAAAAATGCTTTGTAAAAGGTTCATTCCCTTAAGCAAAATGAATAATCAAATTTCCAAGTTTAATCCCAATGTTAAAAGATATAGATCAAAGTTGTTTTTGATTCTCAAGATCACCAAAAGGTGCAAGAGAAGAGCATACACACGTTTTGGTCTAAATCGAGGAAGCATGGAAATACAACATTCATCAAAACATTAGACATGTTAGAAAATGACCAGTTTTAAACTAATAGAAAAACCTAAATTTTGTAAGTATAAATCCCAAATTTATGTTTTCATTGCATATTTAACTTCAATACCTTTCCAACGCAAAAAAATGGAGTCATTTCGAGTTCGGGAGCAAAAGTTATGGCCTTCGGAAGATGGGTTACGCATATGCTCTTATGCTCACGGGTATGCACTTGACATGCACTCAAAAAATGTCAAAAAAACGTCCCTTAATCTGCAAAATGGGCAAAAAATTTCCAACCAAGATTCAATTTTGACAACAACCCATCACATTAATATATGAATAGAAGACTCAACGCTATCAAACATTAACATACATGCTCAAGAATTTAAGATTTTCAAGAAATTGACAAAACTAGCATGTAGAATGATGAAAAAGTAAGCTCTAAAAATGAAAACATGATGAAATCTTGAAATTTTCTCACCAAGATTAAATTTTGACAGCAACCCACCACATTAATATGTAAATAGAAGACTCAACACTATCAAACACTAACCTACATGCTCAAGAATTTAAAATTTTCAAGAAATTGACAAAACTAGCATGTAGAATGTTGAAAAAGTAAGCTCTAAAAATGAAAACATGGAGAAATCTTGAAATTTTCCCATTAATTCCAATTTTGACAGCACTTCACCTCCTTCATACCTACAAGGAAGACTCAACACATGCAAACTCAACAAAACAAGTTAAAAAAACAAGTTAGATCAACATGTGTAAAAGAGGGTTAGTAACCAAAAATGAAACTTAACTACAAAAACTTGAAATTAAGTGCAAAGGACAATGGAGTAAGTCCCACCGGGTGCCAAATGTGTGCATGTGTTTTGTTTTCAAAATAATGCTAATATGAGTAAAGACTAACACCTAAATAGCCTTAACTTAGCAAGAATTGAACAACAAACTAAACACCATCAAGATAAGAATTAAACAAGGGTTAGATGCTAGCATTCATCAATACAAACTTTGAAACTAACAATGCTAAATATCTAAACTCCTCTATTCTCTAACAACAAATAAATGAATGGACCTAAGTAAGCTCCATGGCTATCAAAATAGTTGTCCTTAGTATGCCAAGTAACCTAGGAATGAGGGCCTATCAAAGTTGGGCTACAAGACCCCTTTGACACCTCCCATATGACCTAAGCACTTAAGAAAGAGGCTTAACTCTTCAAGATGATGAACTCTCAAAAGGGCAAAGGCAAGCTCTTAGTCTCTTTGCTATATGCTTTGCATTTTCTCTCTAAGGAGTTTAGGTGTAAGTAAAAAGGTAGGTGGAGGGCTCTTTATATAGCCCAAAGGATAAAGGATTCAACACATTCTCATGAATGTGGGATAAAGGTAAAACATGATTAGGAATGGATAAGGTTGCTTTATTAAAGGTAACCTTACTTTAGAAGGGTTTAATACATGTTTAGCAAGTCATGGGAGTTGGGGGTGTTTTAATTAATCAAAGGTGATTAATTAATAGGTAGATGTAAGCTTATAGAAGATAATTAGAAGAATATTAGTGCGATTTAGGCTATTATAAGGGGATTAAATCAATTAAATATTGATTTATTGGTTAAATGGAAGGGAAAGCTAATTAATTAATAATAATTAATTAGTCTAGGTAGAAGGGTGATTTATTAACGGAAGGTCATTAATTAGGGTATTTGTTGGATAGGAAACTTAATTAATTAGCTTAGTGTAATTAATTAATGATGATATGAGGGAAAATGAGTGCTTTTGACGATATGTCGTTGATTTGCGAGAAAGGGGATAATTAGCGCAATTTAAGTATTTAAATTGCTTGGGCGTAATTATAGGTGTCTACATTTGCCCCTCTTTGGGGTGGCGTAAGTGATGCCACTTCAAAGATAGTAGATAGAAGAGATTTTGAAGGGATAGAAGAAAAATTAGTAGGAGGGAGAGATGCCCCCTCGAGTGTCGATGGGGTGATGAAGGAAGCCGATCGACGATCGAAAAAGATGAGAAGTAGGCAGAAGAATGGGGACGAGGCAGGATGCCCCAGGAGAGGGAGAATTAGGGGTGAAAGGGAAGTGGTGTAGAAGAAATATGGATGAGGGGAGAAGAGCTTAACCTCTAGCCACTTATTTGTTTGGAACAAATTTGATGTCATCATATTGCCATAGGAACTACATCATCGGTCCTTATGAAAAATATAAGCATACGACAAAGGTAGAATGACATGAAAAGCCATACTACGAACAATTTTCCATTGCTGAAAATACCAACTCCATGCAACATACAATAATGCAATGCAATACGAGAAGGAAACAAGCTCATATAACAGGGAAAACAAGTACGAACGCACATATCCAACCCAACAACGGTCAAGACAGTTGTACAAATGTTTTGTTATCAGTGCTGAAGAGATCCACAAGTTCGTGATTGATGACAAGGGTTAAAAATGATGCCCCAAGCAAGGATACATGCAAGGGGAAATGAAAATGGACACGGGGTCCATGAAAAGCATTTGTGCACAAAAAAACAGCACCAGGCAACCAAAAGTGCCCCAGAGTACAGATGAAGCAAGCAGCTAGCTTTTGTGAATGGTTGTGAATCCAGTGATCCATGAGTCATATTAATCGGGAAGATGTGAGACAAACCAATAGGATATGGAGAAAATACCATGCGCAAGACACAAGTTTCAGCCGTAAGAAGCAAGTTACCATTTTGTAGGGTGTTTTACTTTTTAGGAATTTTTTGAAAAATTTTTGCCTTGTTTTTGGATTTTTTTTATATAGTAAATGTTTGTATTGTTTTGGCTTTCTAAACCATGATAAACAATAGAAGAAAGGAGAAGAAGAAAAAGAAGGGCCTAGGGGCAACAAAAAGTGCCCTAGGTGGAAGAAAAGAGAAACAAACGACAAATAATGTCCTTGTTTAGTGGAAAAATTAAGAAAAAATAATTATTTGAAAAATAATTATTTACGAGGTGTGAAGAAGAATAAAAATTGCCAGGGAGCAATAAAATTGTCAGGGGAGAAGAAAGGGGTATTGGACAAAAAATGCCCCAATACGGTGAAAAATAAGAGAAAAATAATTATTTAATTAAAAATAATTATTCCACAGAATAGAGAGGAGAAAATGGTGAGCTAAATGGGTGTCCGGCCATCCGATCGGTGAAAAACAGGTTAATATACCCCCCAAGGTAAAAACATCGCAATCAGTTCATTTTAACCACTCAGTTTAGAAAACTTACCATGAGGCTCTGACACTCAGGAGAGATGGTGATCGCACGTGATCGTTTGAGGCGTGTTGTAGATTGTAGATGATAGATCTGTAGACAATATCAAATGTTGTTTTCAAGTGTTATTTTGATGTATATGGATGGGATGATATGATGATATTGGTGTGGGGGGGATAGATTTTTGATTATGCACAACCCCTCTTGCCCCCATTGATGATATGATATGTGATGATTAGCTTAGCATACATGCATGATGTAAAACTTAGCATTTTTGTTTATATATGATGTATAGATGATGCTAGATGTGATGATAGTGATGGTAATGTGATGTGAATGATAAAAAAATAGAGCACATGCAAGAAACACAGCCAAATGCTACAAAGAACACCAGGAATTAATGCAATACACCATGAATCACCATGCCTTATTAACAAGTAACAAAACACAACCAAATGCATTAAGAAAGAAATAAAGAATTAACACACTAGCATGTATGTCGAAACCCACTACAATATGCACAAGCAAAGAATGAATCTATTCTAAGCAAGAAAAAGATAAACTATGAAAAAGTACACCCAAGCAACAAACAACTCAAAAGTAAGCAAAAACACTATACAAAACAAACTAACAAAGAAGCAACAAGCAAAAGCAAATATTTTTGCAAGAAAACAAGACAATGCAAGTAAACAATTGTAAATTTTTTTGTAAGATATGTTTTCATAAAAACAATTTTCTATTGTTTAGGTTTTGTTTTTTTTTTCAAACAATTTTGAAACAATTTTATTTTTTTTGTGTTTGTGAAACAATTTTCTATTGTTTTTGTGTTTTCTCAAAACAATGTTCTATTGTTTTTGTGTTTTCAAAAACAATTTTCTATTGTTTTAAACAATGTTTTTGTGTTTTTCTCAAAACAATTTTCTATTGTTTTGTGTTTTTCTCAAAACAATTTTCTATTGTTTTTGTGTTTTCTCAAACAATTTTCTATTGTTTTTGTGTTTTCTCAAAACAATTTTCTATTGTTTTTGTGTTTTCTCAAACAATTTTCTATTGTTTTTGTTTTTAACAATTTCCAAAGCTATGTGCAGGTAACCAAGAAAGCATGGATGCCCCCAGCGTTAGGTGGGGAATATACAAGGGCAGAAGCCACATGCTTATGAATAAGAAGGTGAAGTCATTGAGTTTCCCCAATGTAAGATGGGAAATAACGAAAGACCACGTCCCTTACAGATGAAATAGAAGAAGGCAAAAGCCGGATCAAGGCTTGACAACAAGATGGTGTGCACAAGGAAACTCGAAGGCGAAGAACTAGGTCCAAGGACAAAGAACACCCTTCTAATACAAAAATGCTTGTGAACAACGAATCCTCCCGAGGCACCGAAACTGGTTTTCACCCAAGGACTTGTCCAAAGTGCCACAATTGCGTGGTTTTCACTAGTGGATGACCTGTTTTCTCTTTTTTTTTTTTTTTTTTTTTTTTTTTTTTTATTTTTTTTTTTTTAATTTTTGTGCCATGTTCAAGCATAGAACTTCTTAAGATGCATGGCATTCATTGGCTCTCGAGCTCATCACCATTGGGGTGAGCCAGTTTGTATGCCCGGTGCCATACTTGGCAACTATGACATAGGGTCCTAACCAGTGTGGTTCAAACTTCCCTTTCTTTTCTCGCTCTGCTCTGGTGTTGAACTGGTTCTCCTTCATAACTAAATCACCCACCTCAAACTGGCGAGGGATGATTCTCTTGTTGTAGTTACGGGAGATTCTGTGTTGATATACCTTCAGGTGATTAAGAGCGCGAATGCGCCTCTCATCCAGGAGCTCTAACTCAGCCAATCTTGCCACTCGATAATCTTCATCCTTATCCAAATAGTCCCAAAGAGAAATTCACAGGGATGGGAGTTCAATCTCTAAAGGGATGATAGATTCTATCCCGAACACTAGGGAATATGGCGTCGCACCCGTAGGAGTGTGAATTGATGTTCGGTAGGCCCAGAGGGCTGGGTGGATTTGTAGGTGCCAGTTTCGACCGGTTTTTCTAACCATCTTCTCCATTATCCTTACCAAAGTCTTGTTTGTTGCCTCAACTTGTCCATTACCCTGAGGGTAATATGGTGTGGACCATTTCAATCTGATTTGGAACCGTTGGCAAAGACCTTTCATAGTTTTGTTCTTAAATGACTTCCCATTATCTGTGATAATGGCTGCAGGATACCATATCGGCAAATAATGTGATTCATGATGAATTTAGAAATCTGTGCTCCTGTGACATAGGTTAAAGGGACAGCCTCCACCCATTTTGTAAAGTATTCTGTAGCTGTGATGATATGTGTATGACCATCAGATGAGGTAGGAGTAAGCTTCCCTATTAGATCAAGTCCCCACTTGAGAATGGCCATGGGGTAGTGATTGGTTGCAATGGTTGCGATGGAGCATGGATGAAATTTCCATACTTTTGGCAAAGCACACATTTTCTAACATAATTACAACAATCAGTTTCCATGGTGGGCCAATAGTAACCTACTCTTAACAGTTTCTTAGCCAAGACCATTCCATTTGTATGTGCTCCGCATACTCCTTCGTGTACTTCTTTAATTGCTGGATTGACTCCGTCACATCCAGACAACAATAACATTTCCCATCGTAGCCACGATGATAAAGTGTACCTCCTAAAAGGGTGTAATGGGCTATCTGGTGAATCAGCTTTGCTTTTCAGAATGGGAGATATTGGGAGGGAAAGTACTGTCCTTAAGATAGGTGAAAATGGGTTCATACCATGGGAATAGGGACCAACAACCTCACAAGCCAGGCAAGATTCCGGCATGTCATCATACGCGGGCTGGTGTAGATTTTCTACAAAAAATGGCATATCATTGTTCCCTGGTGGAATACGAAGCATAGATCCCACCATTGCCATAGCATCTGCCGATCTATTCTATGCTCTCTTGGGGATCTGCTCAAAGGTAATGCACACAAAATACTCCTTTAGAGTTTCCACCAACTTCTTGTAAGGTATGAGCTTGTCATCCTTAACTTTATACTCATCATTAACCTATTTGATGATTAGTTGCGAATCACCTACAACCTTAACATGTTGAATATTCCACTTGATGGCTAGCTTCATCCCTGCAATGAGTGCTTCATATTCCATGCAATGTTGTTCGTGCAAGGGAAGGCCAGGCGGAAAGCTTGCGGTATAGGATCACCCAAAGGAGTAATAAGGACCACTCCTACACCTGAACCATGAAACGTAAAAGATCCATCAAAATGTATCTACCATACGATAGATTCTTCAATGTAGAGCAAAGATGCATCTGGCAGATCCAGACTCAAAGGTTTTGTGCTTTGCAAAGGTGCTTCCGCTAGCTGGTCGGCAAGTACTTGTCCTTTAACTAATTTTTGATGGACAAATTCTATATCAAACTCACTGAGTAGAATGATCCAATTAGCCATTCTACCTGAGGGTGGGTTTGGACAAAAATACTTGAGTGGGTCGACCTTGGATATGAGCTTGGTCTTAGTATTTAGCAGGTAATGGTGAAGTTTCTGAAAGGTAAAAACAACGGCCAAGCAAGCCTTTTCAATCTGAGGATAATTAAGTTCATAGGTGATGAGGGTGTGACTCAGATAGTACACTGCTTTCTCTTTATGGCTAAGGTCATATTGGGTGAGCAGTGCACCAATAGCGTATTGTGTAGCGGAAATATAGAGCAAAAAAAGTGGTTCTCCCGAGTGGGAGGCATGAGGACAGGTGGATTAGCCAGGTATTGTTTAAGCAAAGCAAAGGCTTGTTGTTGCTCGGGTCCCCAGATGAAAGTGACGTCCTTCTTAAGAAAATGAGTGAATGAGTGACATTTATCTACAAGCTGGGAGATAAAGCGGCGAATGGCTTGAATTTTCCCTTGCAAGCTACGCAGTTGCTTGATATTCTCAAGTGGAGGCATTTCAGTGATGGCAGACACTTTAGCAGGGTCTACCTCAATACCTCATCTTGACACAATGAAGCCCAATAGTTTCCCGGATAGCACACCAAGACACACTTCTTTGGATTCAATCTGACTTTGTATTCACGCAGGCATTCAAAGATACGCCATAAAATGATAGGATGATCCTCTCTTGTTTTGGACTTTCCCAGGATGTCGTCTACGTAGTCTTCCATGATGTCATGAATCATATCATGAAATATTACTATCATGGCCCATTGATAAGTTGCTCCCGCATTCTTAAGGCCAAATGGCATCACCTGATAATAGAAGGTGCCCCAAGGAGTTGTGAAAGTTGTTTTGTGTTGGTCTTCCTCAGTGATCTTAATTTGATTATAACCCAAAAGCCATCCATAAGTGATAGCATTTCATACCCTATGGTTGAGTCAACAATCATGTCAATGTTGGGCAATGGAAAGTCATCTTTAGGGAAGCTTTATTGATGTCCCTAAAATCTGTGCAGATTCGATACCGATAGGTTTCTTCTGGATAGGAACAATGTTTGATATCCATTCAGAATAATCAATTGGCCTGATGAATCCTGCTGCAAGCAACCTTTCCAACTCTTCTTTAACTAACAAGGCCACTCTTGGGTGCATCTTTGAGCTTTTGTTTGATAGGCTTAGCATCTGCGTGCACAACTAGGTTGTGCATGACCAAAGTTGGATCTAAGCCGGGCATGTCTTTGTAAGACCATGCGAACACATCAATAAACTCTCACAGTAGCATAGTGAACGTCTTTTGTTCTCTGGCTGAGAGTGATGCTCCCAATTTTACTATCTTGGGATCTTCTTCGGTACCAATATTGACATCAATGGTTTCTTCAACTAACAATTTTGATAAATCCTCCATACGTAGGATCGGGAGGTAGGTTGAGATCTTCATCCAAGGATGTCTCTACGAGATTTTCATCCTTGGCGTGGTCACTTTGTTTGTCCTTTGATTTTCTTATTTGTTTGTCAGCCAATGCCTCAAAGAGGTTTTCACTGTGTGACTTGGACTTTGATTTTTGCCGAGGCTTTTCTTTAGAACTCTTTCCCTCACTTTTCTTTAAATTTTGCTTGACCACAGTTCAGCCTCCTCGCCGAAGTAGGCATAGGTGTCTAAGTCAATAAAGAAACCCTTCTTGTGATCTCCAATGGGAATTGTATCCCTTATGCCCATGAACTCTGCAATAGCCTCGTCATTCTCGAATAAATCTAGTGGCACGTGATGTTGTTGGTCCCATTCAACAAGGGAAGGGTACACAAGGTCAAGGGTTGGTTTAGGTGGGGGTTATGGTCAGGACAACATTATTCATGAAAAGGTTCGTGGAGGCCAGATCCTCATATTGGCTACAATGGGAATCCGTATCACTGTCTAGATAATCGGAGCCATCCTCATGCTCTGAACAAGTCACATCTTGATCATTGGGGTGTGCCCCATAAGGGTGAATCCCAATGCCATATCTTTCTATTTTGAAATGGGGGAGAGGGACTGGTTCCCTTTGTCCTTGTTCATTCTTACCACATCCTAGGCCTTTGTAGCCCATGGAGTACATCATTCTGCTAGATTTTTCATATTCTGGGGTTTGATAACAAGATGGCTGAGTGTCCTCAGGGACCCAAGTAGTAGGTGGATCAAGCAATTTTTCCTCAGCTAACAAGCCTCCAGGTAGGAATGACCCAATAGTGTGTTCCTCTCTAGGTCTCCTGAAGCGGTAGTTGGGTCGACCTCTAGTCTTGGGTGACAAGGAGAGGTCAAAAACCAAGAGTGCTTGTTGTACATTATACTCCCCATAACCATATTCCAGATTTTCATCTCCCATGAATTAAATGGAGATGTTGAAGTAGATGCCCCATGAGCGCAAGAACTAAGAGAATTTGAATCTACTCGAGATTCCATGGCCTCAGAATGAAGAGGGACAACTATATCTGTGGAGGGACATGCGTATGTACCCTTTCGTGCAAAGCTATTAAGAGCTCTACAATGAGCAAAGGGCTCTGAATCTCTTGGTATTGTAACCGTATGTCCCTCATGCTTCAGCTTGATGCATTGATGAAATGTTGATGGCACGGCCTACATGGCATGAATCCATGGTCGGCCTAGAAGCATATTATATGGAAGTTCCAAGTCTAGGATGTGAAACTTTGTCTGATGGCAAGTGGGGCCCACCTCCATGGGCAGCGTAATGGTGCCTGCTGACTCTCTTTCCGCGTTGTCGTATGTGGTGATAGTGATGATATGGGACTCAAGATCTTCCTCCGTATGTCCCAATTGTTTGACTAATTTAAGCATGCAGATGTTCAATCCAGATCCGTTATCCACAAGCACCCATTTGATTTTCCTGCGGGTGACAACTACCTCAATGTATAAGGGAAGATTATGTTTAGGATTCTCGGTAGGGACCTCCCTATGGTTGAAAGTGAGATGCTCACTGGGTGCAATATTTGCCACCGTGGCTTGAAGGTACGTAGGATCGACTTCTAAAGGCACTCCCGACCCCTGAAGAGTTTGATACAAAATGTCCTTATGCACATTGGATATCTTGAGAAGATCTAAGATCGAGATCTTAGCAGGTGTCCTCTCAAGTTGTTCTAAAAGGTTATATTTACCAGTTTGCGGGGTCAACAGAGAGGGTTCTAGAATCACGAGGCGGGCACGCCTTGTTACCACAGTGCAGTCCTTTCCCTTGATCCGAGATGGTATTGACACGGTCAGCAGGGGAGTGAATACATCCGATAAGTGAATCATAATGATTGTTATCTCTTTTGGTATATAAGTAATTCATGGCTTTATAGGTTTGGGATGAGTCTCCCTGATCCGGCTTTGTCTTTTCCGACTTATCATGCTTAGGGAATGGTTCCTTATAAATCCCCATTTTCTCGTTAGGTGTTTGCATTTTGCCAGGGTTATCCACCTCTATCTCCCCATTATCAATGAGGTCTTGAATATAGTGGCGAAGCCACAGACATTTGTCTATCTTATGACCTTTAACGTGATGCATTTCACAGTATTCATGCTCCTTATACCATGAAGGTTTAGGAGCATTGTCATCAAATGGTTGCATTGTAGGATAGGTCATCATGTGGGCCGCATCCAACTATTTTAGTATGATGGACAATGGTTCATTGAGGGAGGTGAATGTTCATCACTTTGGTGGTGGTTGAATTGGGCCCTTGGTTAGTTTAAAAGGTTGACTGGTTTGGACCGTTTGAACACGTTTGGAATCAGTGATTCCATCTCCCACCACATTTTTGTTTTTGTTAAAGATCTTTGGCTTTTCAGCGGGTTTGACACTTTGGTTGTCTTTAGATTGGGTTTTGAGGGTGCCTTTGGCAATGAGAGCCTTTTCTATTTGAATCCCTTTCTCGATAACCTCCTCAAAGGTGCGGACACAATGCATTTGGAGGTGGAAAGCTATATCTAGGTTGAGATTAGGGATGAAAATACTGACCAGCTGCTTCTCAGGGAAAGCGCAAGGGAAGCGACTAGCTATCCCTCTCCATCGTTGGAGGAAGCTGCGAAGGTCTCATTTGGGCATTGTTTTGTGCCACACAAGTCTGCCATGGTGATGTCACTCTCTATGTTATATGAGAAATGACACACGAATCTTTCCACCAATTCGGCCAGGTGAAAATTGATCCTCGTGGTAAGCGCGTAAACCATTCCAATGCTTGACCTCCGAGACTCTTAGGAAAAAGTCTGATGAGGTAATTATCACTATAAGACACCTCTTGACATGCCATGTAGAAATCTTTAACATGATCCCTTGGGTCTCCCTTTCCTTTGTATTTTCAAACTTTGGCATATCAAATTTCTTTGGAAAGGGTTGAAGGGTCATTGTCTTGTCAAAAGGATAGGGGCATAGTTCTTCGTATTGGTATTTCCTAATACTCCCTATATTGCTTTCTTGTATGCTCATAAGCGTTGCTTTCATAGATTGCACTTCTTGTGCGAGCAATTGTTCTCTAGTGGGAGAAGTGGGGATGTGTACATGATGATACCCCGTGTCTTCTTCTCCTTGGTTTTCTCGATGGAGTTCATGGATCCTAAACTTAGGCCTTGACTTTTGAACGTTCTTGTTTGTGTCTTTCTGTACCTGGAAAGTAAGCAAAGCTAGTTGTCGGCTTAGGTTACTGAGTTGTTGTTGGATTGTGACTTGGTTTGTGTCTTCTTCTTCTAAAGGTTCTTCCTCTTCGTATTGTGGAGGTTCTTCCCTGTCTCATGTTCTATCTTGTTTCTTCATGGCACTTTGATGAGGGGTATTCTATGCCCTACCACTTTATCATTTTCTACGTAAGAAGTGGAAGCATGCCCACCTGTTAAAATATCTTCCATATTGATAAGGGGGTTCTTCCTTAGTAGTGTCATTTGTAGGTAATATTGGTTCATTCTCGGTGGGAAATTTGGCCCCTAATTCCATGACCCATGCCAAAAACTATCTTTGTTTCTAAGGAGAAACTCATCTAGTAGAGTGGGGTCAAAATCAAAGTCACGTGTGGTGACTCTAATTCATTTCCACTATGGTCGACCATTTCTTCTGTTTCCTTTTCTATAGAAAATAGTGGTCCTAGATCATGTCTGATAAATGGGTTTGACCCTTGTCTGTTAGAGGTTTCCCAAGCTTGCACTTGTTGTTCCTCATATGTTTGTTTCTTTAAACCTAGACGCGTCTTGGGAGCCATGTTTTTCGTGATAAGTTTCACTAAGGTAAGTTGTAGATTTGTTCAAAATTCAATGACTACCCCTAAGTGAAACACAAGATGTACGTGTTAAGAGTAAATTAACAATGTGAGAATACCAATGTGATAGAATGATAAAGTCACCAATGAAACAATCATTTGGTACCAAAACTTAATCAAATGAAGTACTTCCTAGACTACGTTTCAAAGTAATTTGTGATGCCAGATGATTAACAAGATGTCTCCACTTATGCCAAGTTCAAAGGAATGAACAAGACGTAAGTAAATACATGAAGTTAAATGTGATCTCCCAATCAAGATATACGATGAGCAAGCTCAAGTCTGATTAAGACCTATATCTCAAAAAGTGCCAATTACGATTTGTGAATGACACAACAATATCACCAAGATATGTTAACCCACTTTGCAAGAAAGTGAAGTATTGATATCGAGGTGTTATTGATATAACACACACAAATGGTAGTGCCTAGCACCTTTTGAAATCGAGGTAATAATAAAACCAAACAAAAAAAAAGCTCAAAGTATAGCTAGGAATAGTTAAGAATGTGTGCAGCGTAACCGTACAATATAGGTATTTATGTCGAGTTTACAAGAAACAAGACGTAAATATCAAAATTGTAATGATACGAGACAAACAAGCTAACTCCTCTATGGAAGTCCATGGTGATGAACCACGCCTAACTACAATGACGATCTTGACATGGGTATCAAGATCACAATGGCTACCAAATGACGTGAAAATGCCTCCACTCACTTTAGACGTTTAACTAACCCAACCGCAAACATGGATGGGCGTAAACGGACATAAAAGTGAGAGAAATAGTCGAATGGAAACACAAAGGTAATCACACCTCTTTTGATCAACAAAGTGTCAAAAGAATATGAAGGAAATAAATCAAGAAAAATGACGAAAAATGCTAGCCTCACTTCAGCAGAGTTTCACCTCGCCCTAAGGCAAGTAAAAACTAGGTGAAAGTAATACGTCACACATTTCTCAAAAAGAAGGTTCACAACTCAACACTATTTTAAAATGGTCAAAGTGGGCTCCTGGCCAAAGTATATTCTCCTAGGTGGTTCTCTCACCCTAGGTGTTACAAAGTTGCCACGAGTGAGCGTGATTTACCCAAAAAGTCACACTGACTAGTTTGGGAGTATCTCGGCTTTACTTTACCCCCTTCAAGAATAGTAGGCAACTAGTGCGTCTACGTGTACTATCACTGGGGTTGCCACAACAGGACAACCTATAACGCTATCTCACAAAGGAATCACTAGTCAAGTAGGTAGTGCGGAGCACTTCCCATTTTTTCCACAAGGTTCCCTCTTGTGGACTACTTTGGGGTTCCTGGAACCACCCCCATTGTTGTAGCTTAAGGCGTTATGCCAAAGGGGTTATGTTCCAGTTGAGCGGAGAGGGACGTACCCTTTTCCGAAACCTGCAATACAATGTTTTGAATATGTTGTTCTTTTTATCTTGTTTAATTAGGTGTGGTTTGCTTGAACACCTTTTGGCAACTTGTATAACAATTGTATTAGTAGTTTTTTTTGTTTTGTTTTGATTCCTCCTTTCTTTGACAAGCATTTTTAGGTCCTGCACTCAAGCGTTAGTAGTTCTCCAAGAAAATCACATTATTTAAAAGAGGATTAAGAGTTGCTTTTGATTCTCAAGATCATCCAAGGATGCAAGAGAAGAGCATACACAACAAATAATCCAACTAAAAAGTAAAGAAAATCTTTTCAATCAATGAACCATACAAAATTCTTGATAAATGTTCATTCCCCTAAACCAAAAGTGAAAGATGAAGTTTCCAATTTACCAAATGTTATAAAATGAAGACTAAAGTTGTTTTTGATTCTCAAGATCACCCTAAGGTGCAAGAGAAGAGCATACACAAACTTTATCCCAACTATATAGAAATGGAAAACTTCAAATCAAAGGACCATTGAAAAATGCTTTGTAAAAGGTTCATTCCCTTAAACCAAAAGTGAAAGATGAAGTTTCCAATTTACCAAATGTTATAAAATGAAGACTAAAGTTGCTTTTGATTCTCAAGATCACCCTAAGGTGCAAGAGAAGAGCATACACAAACTTTATCCCAACTATATAGAAATGGAAAACTTCAAATCAAAGGACCATTGAAAAATGCTTTGTAAAGGTTCATTCCCTTAAGCAAAATGAATAATCAAATTTCCAAGTTTAATCCCAATGTTAAAAAGATATAGATCAAAGTTGTTTTTGATTCTCAAGATCACCAAAAGGTGCAAGAGAAGAGCATACACATGCTTTGGTCTAAATCGAGGAAGCATGGAAATACAACATTCATCAAAACATTAGACATGTTAGAAAATGACCAGTTTTAAAATAATAGAAAAACCTATAATTTCTGTAAGTATAAATCCCAAATTTATGTTTTCATTGCATATTTAACTTCAATACCTTTCCAACACAAAAAAATGGAGTCATTTCAGTTCGGGAGCAAAAGTTATGGCCTTCGGATGGCCTTCGGAAGATGGGTTACGCATATGCTCTTATGCTCACGGGTATGCACTTGACATGCACTCAAAAAATGTCAAAAAAACGTCCCTTAATCTAAAATGGGAAAAATTTTCCAACCAAGATTCAATTTTGACAACAACCCATCACATTAATATATGAATAGAAGACTCAACGCTATCAAACATTAACATACATGCTCAAGAATTTAAGATTTTCAAGAAATTGACAAAACTAACATGTAGAATGATGAAAAAGTAAGCTCTAAAAATGAAAACATGATGAAATCTTGAAATTTTCTCACCAAGATTAAATTTTGACAGCAACCCACCACATTAATATGTAAATAGAAGACTCAGCACTATCAAACACTAACCTACATGCTCAAGAATTTAAAATTTTCAAGAAATTGACAAAACTAGCATGTAGAATGTTGAAAAAAGTAAGCTCTAAAAATGAAAACATGGAGAAATCTTGAAATTTTCCCATTAATTCCAATTTTGACAGCACTTCACCTCCTTCATACCTACAAGGAAGACTCAACACATGCAAAACTCAACAAAACAAGTTAAAAAAACAAGTTAGATCAACATGTGTAAAAGAGGGTTAGTAACCAAAAATGAAACTTAACTACAAAAACTTGAAATTAAGTGCAAAGGACAATGGAGTATGTCCCACTCAAGGCATGCCAAATGTGTGCATGTGTTTGTTTTCAAAATAATGCTAATATGAGTAAAGACTAACACCTAAATAGCCTTAACTTAGCAAGAATTGAACAACAAACTAAACACCATCAAGATAAGAATTAAACAAGGGTTAGATGCTAGCATTCATCAATACAAACTTTGAAACTAACAATGCTAAATATCTAAACTCCTCTATTCTCTAACAACAAATAAATGAATGGACCTAAGTAAGCTCCATGGCTATCAAAATAGTTGTCCTTAGTATGCCAAGTAACCTAGGAATGAGGGCCTATCAAAGTTGGGCTCTGACAGACCCCTTTGACACCTCCCATATGACCTAAGCACTTAAGAAAGAGGCTTAACTCTTCAAGATGATGAACTCTCAAAAGGGCAAGGTGCAAGCTCTTAGTCTCTTTGCTATATGCTTTGCATTTTCTCTCTAAAAGTTTAGGTGTAAGTAAAAGGTAGGTGGAGGGCTCTTTATATAGCCCAAAGGATAAAGGATTCAACACATTCTCATGAATGTGGGATAAAGGTAAAACATGATTAGGAATGGATAAGGTTGCTTTATTAAAGGTAACCTTACTTTAGAAGGGTTTAATACATGTTTAGCAAGTCATGGGAGTTGGGGGTGCTTTTAATTAATCAAAGGTGATTAATTAATAGGTAGATGTAAGCTTATAGAAGCCATTAGAAGAATATTAGTGATTTAGGCTATTATAAAGGGATTAAATCAATTAAATATTGATTTATTGGTTAAATGGAAGGAAGACTAATTAATTAATAATAATTAATTAGTCTAGGTAGAAGGGTGATTTATTAACGGAAGGTCGTTAATTAGGGTATTTGTTGGATAGGAAACTTAATTAATTAGCTTAGTGTAATTAATTAATGATGATATGAGGGAAAATGAGTGCTTTTGATGATATGTCATTGATTAGGTGTTGAGGATGTCAGAGAGCATGTACACAAATGTGAACTACTATGGCACGTAAAGGGAATCACTACCCTCGAGAGATCTATTTTCCAATGATCCTCATAAGAATCCCGCATGAATCTAAAAACAAATCCTACCGCATATGAAATAACAAGCCCAAGTCTATTAAAATAAATTAGACTACCAACTAGTTATCTCGTACAAAGTAAGATTAAATTTAGCACATGTAGGTTTATGATCTAATTTCACACAAAATTCAATAGAATGGAAACAAGTTTGCATAGTAAATCATGTTAAATCTTGTAATTAAATTATTAGCATAATGAGATTGAGATGAAACAATAGATTTATGATCCTAGAATATAACCATGCTTAAAAATTATTTAGTAGACCTAAATCATTCATTTCAAAATCTTGTTTTAATCTTTCTTTGATTCTAGCAATTTAATTTTTATCACTCGCTAGTAATTAAAAGATCATCAAAGACATAAGAAAATAATGATAAAAATGATTATTTTCAAATTTAAAAAATCATAAATAATTATTAGAAGAACTATTTGATAATCCAATATCATGAAAGAAACTATTAATTTTAGCATACCAAGCTCTAGGAGCTTGCTTAAGACCATACAAAGATTTTTTTAGTTTACAAACATATAGTTCCTTACCAGGTTCTTCAAAACATTTAGATTGACATATGTAGATTTATTTTCTTAGGTCAACATTTAGAAATCCATTTTTAACATCCATTTGGTGAATCTACCAACCATATTGGGAAACCAAAGCAAGAATAATCCTAACAAAGTTGATCATTTTAGATATAAGAGAAAAAAATTCAACATAGCAAGACCAGTTTCTACGCGAAACCACAAGCTACTATCCTTGCCTTGAATTTATATATTTCTCCTAGAGATTTATACTTGATTTTATATAACCACTTGGATCCTACAATGCTTCATTTAGAAGGAGGAGGGACTAATTCCCAAGTGTTATTTTTAATTAAAGCATTGTATTCAACTTTCATAGCTTCAATCCATCTTTCATCTTGACTGGATTCTTCGAAAGATTGTGCTCAACCTCATATAGGGTCATCAAGACATGATAAGTATGCTGACTATGGGATACATTTCATAGACTAACAAGATGAGATTCCTTAACAATATTTTGATCCCCTTTGGAATCTTGGGGATGCTACAACTTTGAGATGAATCCTCACAATCTCCATCATATCTAGATTAGGATAATCATCCTCTTGAAATTTTGTTTCCATATTGTTAGGAGAAGGATTATAAGGTTTGTTTTCAAGAGAACAAAGGTGGGTTCATAGAAGCATCAAAGAATGTTTTCTCTAAGACATGAACATTCCTATTTTATACTATGTCATGTTTGAAAGGGTTAAAAATCTTAATCATTTAGTTTAAAAACCATAACCAAAAAATACGATAGATGAATAGGAGGTTGGATCAATCTTATTTCTTTTATTTTTGGAATAAAGATAAAACTATGACTACTGAATATTCTTAAGTGAGAGATATCTTTTTTTTTTTTTTTTCCATACTTCATGAGGTGTAGTTTGATGTAAAGATTTTGTAAGAGCTATATTTAGGATATAGAATTCAGTATTCATTTCTTCTACCTATAGAAACTTAGGCACATTTGAGACATGAATCATAGTCCTATCCATATCTAAAATGGTCTTATTTTTCCTTTTGTAATGTGATTTTGATTTAGGAATAGGTAGTTATCAACTCATGTTGAATCCCACATTACACACAAACTTATCAATTTTTTTCTAACATACTCACCTCCATTATCTGTTCTAATGCTTTTATTATAAGATTAGAATAATTTTGAACTAAGTATTTAAACTCTAGAAATTTAGACAAGATGTCAAACTTTTTCTTAATGAACTAAGACCATGTCATCGTAGAAAAATCATCAAAAAATCAACAACATACATTGATCCATTGAGAGAAGTCACTTCAAGTGGAACTCCTACATCACTATGAATCAAATCTAATACATGAGAAAATTTGGATCATGATGTTTGTAAAATGGTTTAACATGTTGCATTGATACAATGCAAACAAATTTCACATGTTTCATGATCAAATTTTATCTTAGGAGACCAACTAAAATATTTAGGTGAGACATTTCATACAAACTTCCTAAATTCACATGTCCTAATATTTCATGAAAAAGTTGAAGATCATTTATAGAATAAGAAGAAAAACAAGGTTCAAAAACAAATCCATCAAAAATATATAAACCATTTTTCTATATACTAGATGCATTCTTGAAAAGTTGTATCTTATAAAAATTCAACTTTATAGTTTTCTTTAGTTAATTGAGAGAAAGATAAAATTTTCTTTTTCAACCAAGGAACATATAAGACATTCCTATTTTTCAATTTAACATTTCCACAACCTACAAATCTAATGATGGAATTATCTCCTAGATATATATTTTCCTCACATTTAATAACATTTGAGAGGATATCATAAATATAGGTCATGTGCCTAGAGGCACCACTATCTAGGATCCATTCATTTGTCATTTGAAGCTAAGAGAGAAGTATACAAGGAAATAAAATTGTCAAAATTATTTGCATGATTTTTTTCCCGACCTTTCCTCTCACCGTTAAAATTTACTATTTTTAGTATTTTTAAAAAATTAGTTTTTACACGACAATTAGACTCTTTATGACCAAATTTTTCACATTTGTTACATGTGCCATTGAATTTCACTTTAAAATTTTGACTGTTTCTAACAGAATTAGATTTAGGATTGGGTTTAAATTTTGATTTGATGTTAGATTTCTGATTAGAATTGATATTATTCCTATTTTGAGAAGGTTTATGATTTTGAGAGAATAATGTCTGAGAGGCAGTCTCTTTTGAATCAAATTTTTCCATTACCCGTTCTTATTAAATTAGCGAGAAGACAATGTATCCGATCGTGTAAATCATTCTCATTTTGATATTTATAGTTAAGGATGGAGATATAGTTTTTGAATTTTTCATGAATATTTATCTGAATAATAAAATACAAAAGCTTATCCTGAAAAAATTCACAATTACATCCATCCAATTGAGATTTAATATTTTTAATTTTATCTAGTTAATTAACAATTTTCTCACCCCCATTCATGGGATTTGTACATAATTCCAAAATTAGCTTAATTATCTTGGAAAGACAATTAACTTCATGCATGGTTTCTAATTATTTCCAAGCATTAATAGGAGAATCCATATGACCTATATGCATTAAAAATTAATCTCTTATGCTCTATAATAGGATTGATAGAGCTTCCTGTGATCTTTGAGAGATGGAGCTAAGGTTTTCATGGTTTACATGTCTTTTGGTGGGTCATTTTTCCACACTAGTTACAAGATCCCACAATTTTCTAGCCATGAAACATGATTTTAACCTAACTCTCTAAATAATGTAATTAGTTCCATTTAATAACTAAGATTTATCCATTGAAAAATATAATTACTATTCATTTTTGACAAATGCACTCACAACTTATAAAAAAATTAACTAAAAAAAAAAAAAGAAACTCTCTACGGGAGAGCTAACAGATTGAAAAGGGAATTATCTCATTCACATGCTATAACCCAACTTGGCACATATCACGTACATCTCGGGATGTATCAACAATCATTATCTTTGGTTGAGTTTACAAGCGATCAAATCGAGCTTGGAAAAAGTTGAGCTACTTAATCACAACCAAAAAGAAAACAAAAATTAAAGGATATGTGGCCAAAGCAGTGAAGAAACGTGACGAAGTTCAAAAAAATCAACAAGGCACGTGTCACTTTCCATAAAATTCTATTGTAGATTCCTCATGGACGTGAAGTCCCCATAATTTAATCAAAATGAATAACTTATCAGTCCTGTAATAAGGTTGAATGAGTCAAAAGATCATGCAATAAAATATCAATCGTGGAGAGGAAATTCTTGGAAATATTTTGGCACTTACTAGCGGAGATGCACTCCACGAAACTCAATATCACATAATTAAGTGAAATATAAATTAATACGGATTTGGAAAGTCCAGTGAAGACAAAGATCAAAGAAAGGTGGATATATTTCATCCACAAAGGATAAAAATATTGTCCATATGAAAACAATGTATACACGGTGCTTTTGTTTGACTCTTAAAATGTAACTAAGTACATAGGGTGCGAAGCCATGTGTTGTGCGGAAAAAAAGGTGTGAAGGCACGTATAAAAGTAGTTCTCGAGAGAGGCACAGAGGGTCATTCCAGGACAAATTGGAGTTAGGACTTAGTGAAGTATTGATAAAAAAATTCATGCATTACGAGTGAACATAAAAGTGACCGAATATAGATGTGGATAAGATATGAAGACTTGCGGTCCAGGTAAAGGATATTCCAAGGAATCATTACTATTATCATGGAAGGATAAGGGGTCAAGGTTGTTAAGGATTAGCTTTCATAATCTTCCTAAAGACACTCAATCAAGGAAACACATGGCGACACACCCGATAGGTTCATACGTAGTGGTAGAAAAAACATGAGAAGATTCTAGTAGGCCTTTACTGGGTGACAATGAATGGTTAGGAGAATATTTGTTTGACTCGCTTGATAAAGAGGATCATTCCTAAAAGAAGAAAAAAGGTGGGGTGAGGAGTAAGAAAGAAGAGAGGAATAGAGAGAAATAATGTAGTGCATATAACAGAGAGGTTTGGAATGTAAAGAAAGTCTTGCTATGGATAGAACCTCTCGAATGTAATATTGGCTATTGTAATTGAATCATCAATATAATGAAGCAATTCTGTAATACCCTGACAATGATTCCTGATGTGTTTTTCCATTTGTTCATATGGGTGTTACTAGGTTTCCTCAATGTTGTTTTGTGACTGTTTCTACTTTTAATTGATCATGTTAAATATTTGTTTAGAGTATATCTCCTAGGAGTATAAGCTTACGTCTAAAATATTCTCTAGCTATGTTGTATCACCATGTTAATAAAACACATTCTCACAAAGCTCACATAAAGGAGGGGCTCAACGCCTGTGCATGCCTTGGGTGAGATTCCGTGATAGACTAGATGTTATTTTGGCACGCCTAGGATTGGTTGTTGAAATAGGCTATGGTATTAGAGCCTACATTTTTGTTCCATTTCGGGACCTATTTTCAAAGATGTTGTGATAATAATGTGTGATGATGGATCGCTTGACCTTGGAGAATGTTGAAGTATGGTTTAAGAGCACATAGGATGAGTTTACTCAAAGATTAATTACTGGACCTAAGTTTGATGTACATAAATGGGTAGAAAAGCATCTCAGTATCATTAGTTATATGAAACCTTCTTTTGTTGTTTTCTTTCGATTTGTATGAATGGATTTCAGCATATGTAGCTAGAATAAGCTGGGTACTATATATCTCATGTGTGGATCCAAGATGAATATCGAGGCTATAGGATGGTGATTTGAATTGGACACATGATGTTGATCATTGGTGGAAAATATTTCGATTAGTTATACCCTAGAATATGTTATTTCTATGTATTCTTGTCCTAATGTTGCCGAGTTTGAGTTCTTAAGGAAGCCTAGAGGATGAATTCTACATGCTATCTCTTTAACCATGAAGATTTTTATCACTACCTTGAGTTTAGAAGAATTTCCTATGAACGAATAAGATTATTTTGAGCGTTGGGTGAGGAAGCTAGGGTGGAGGAAGATGGTAGACATTAAGGCCGAAAGAGAGAGAGACGAGAGATGACTCAAGTATAGCGAAGCACATGAAAGGGAGTTAGTTAGACATCATGAGGTTACTGGAGTGATTGATTTATTGAGGTAGACATCAGGAAGGAATTGAGGTTCATGTGAAGGATGAGGATCCTCAACACCTATGCTACCCCATCTTGGAAAGTGTAGAAGAGAGATCCCTTCAACTTGTGATAAGAACTTGTCGCTTGGAGAAAGGAGAACCATCGGTGTGCATCTAAATCCACCTAGTGACAAACCCTAGCACTTAGTCTTCCAAATCAAGAGACAAGTATCAAGCAACATTTTGCTGTATCCATGGGGGTGAGCGATCTACACCTAGGAGATATAAATTTTCATTTGGTACATCTATGGCTGCACAATCATTTCTGTGTTTGGAGGAATATTTTATGGAATGACGTTTGGAAAAAGTATGGGTACATAAAGCTTGGGTATCACATCCGGGAGTGACATGAGAAAAAAATATGGTAGTGGTGTAATATCACAAACTATTGATGTGTAGTTCAAGGAATGTTGGGAACACTAGACACGACCACTTCAGTTCGTTATTGGCTACGGGAGGTGGATCTGATGGTATAGGAGTTGGAGGACCTAGAGGATCTAGAGGATCTACTGGTTGAAGAGGAATGGAACCTGATGGATCTGGTTGTGAAGGCAACAATAGAAGGTGTGTGCATGTGTTTGTTTTCAAAATAATGCTAATATGAGTAAAGACTAACACCTAAATAGCCTCAACTTAGCAAGAATTGAACAAAAACTAAACACCATCAAGATAAGAATTAAACAAGGGTTAGATGATAGCATTCATCAATACAAACTTTGAAACTAACAATGCTAAATATCTAAACTCTTCTATTCTCTAACAACAAATAAATGAATGGACCTAAGTAAGCTCCAAGGCTATCAAAATAGTTTTCCTTAGTATGCCAAGTAACCTAGGAATGAGGACCTATCAAAGTTGGGCTACAAGACCCCTTTGACACCTCCCATATGACCTAAGAACTTAAGAAAGAGGCTTAACTCTTCAAGATGATGAACTCTCAAAAGGGCAAGGTGCAAGCTCTTAGTCTCTTTGATATATGCATTGCATTTACTCTCTAAGGAGTTTAGGTGTAAGTAAAAAGGTAGGTGGAGGAATATTTATATAGCCCAATGGATAAAGGAAACACTTCATCCCTTTGAATGTGGGATAAAGGTAAAACATGATTAGGAATGGATAAGGTTGCTTTATTAAAGGTAACCTTACTTTAGAAGGGTTTAATACATGTTTAGCAAGTCATGGGAGTTGGGGGTGCTTTAATTAATCAAAGGTGATTAATTAATAGGTAGGTGTAAGCTTATAGAAGCCAATTAGAAGAATATTAGTGTGATTTAGGCTATTAAAAAGGGATTAAATCAATTAAATATTGATTTACTAGTTAAATGAAGGGGAAGACTAATTAATTAATAATAATTAATTAATCTAGATAGAAGAGGTGATTTATTATCGAAGGTCGTTAATTAGGTATTTGTTGATAGGAAACTTAATTAATTAGCTTAGTGTAATTAATTAATGATGATATGAGGGAAAATGAGTGCTTTTGACGATAGGTCGTTGATTTGCGAAAGGGGATAATTAGCGTAATTTAAGTATTTAAATTGCTTGGGCATAATTATAGGTGTCTACATTTGCCCCTCTTTGGGGTGGCGTAAGTGATGCCACTTCAAAGATAGTAGACATAAGAGATAGAAGAAAAATTAGTAGGAGGGAGAGATGCCTCGACTGTCAATGGAGTGATGAAGGAATCCGATCGACGATCGAAAAAGATGAGAAGTAGAGCGTAAGAATGGCGACGAGGTAGGATTCCCGAGGAGAGGGAGAATTAGGGGTGAAAGGGAATTGGTGTAGAAGAAATATGGATGAGGGGAGAGAGGATCTTAACCTCTAGCCATTTATTTGTTTGGAACAAATTTGATGTCATCATATTGCCATAGGAACTATATCATCGGTCCTTATGAAAAATATAAGCATACGAAAAATGTAGAATGAAATGAAAAGCCATACTACGAACAATTTTCCATTGCTGAAAGTATCAACTCCATGCAACATACAATAATGCAATGCAATATGAGAAGGAAACAAGCTCATATAATAGGAAAACAAGTATGAATGCACATATCAACCCAACAACGGTCAAGACATAAACTTGTACAAATGTTTACTTATCAAGGTCTTGAAGAGATCCACAAGTTCATGATCGACGACAAGGGTTAAAAATGATGCCCCAAGCAAGGATACATGCAAGGGGGAAATGATAATGGACACGGGGTCCATGAAAAGTGTTTGTGCGTAATGAAACAACACCGTGCCACCAAAAGTGCCCCAGAGTATGACGAAGCAAGCATCTAGCTTTTGTGAATGGTTGTGAATCCAATGATCCACGATTCGTATTAATCGGGGAAGGTGTGAGAAAAACCAACAAGATATGGAGAATATACCATGCCAAAGACACAAGTTTCAGCCGTAAGAAGCAAGTTACCATTTTGTAGGGTGTTTTACTTTTAGGAATTTTTTGAAAATTTTTCCTTTGTTTTTGGATTTTTTTTTGATATAGTAAATGTTTGTATTTTTTGGCTTTCTCGAACCATGATAAACAATAAAGAAAGGAGAAGAAGAAAAAAGAAGGGCCTAGGGGCAATGGAAAGTGCCCTAGGTGGAAGAAAAGAGAAACAAATGACAAATAATGTCCTTGTTTAGTGGAATTTTTTTAAAAAAATTATTTGAAAAATAATTATTTACAAGGGTGTGAAGAAGAATAAAATTGCAGGGAGGAATAAAATTCTATAGGGGAGAAGAAAGGGGTATTGACAAAAATTCCCCAATACGGTGAAAAATAAGAGAAAAATAATTATTTAATTAAAAATAATTATTCCACAAATGAATGAGAGAGAAAACGGTGAGCTAAACGGTGTCTCATCCATCCGATCGGTGAAAAATAGGTTAATATACCCCAGTGGGGTAAAAACATCGCAATCCGTTCATTTTGACTCGGTCACTTAAAAACTTACCATGAGGTTCGACACTCGGAGAGATGGTGATCGCACGTGATCGCTTTCGGGCATGCATCAGATCAGAGATGATAGATCTCAGACAATATCAAATGTTTTTTCCAAGTGTTATTTTGATGTATATGGACGGGATGATATGATGATATTGGTGTGGGGGATAGATTTTTGATTATGCGTAACCCTCTTGCCCCCATTGATGATATGATATGTGATGATTAGCTTAGCATACATGCATGATGTAAAACTTAGCATTTTTCTTTATATATGATGTATAAATGATGCTAGATTTGACGATAGTTATGGTAATTTGATGTGAATGATAAAAAACAATACATGCAAGAAACATAGCCAAATGCTACAAATAACACTAGGAATTAATGTAATACACCCCCGAATCACCATGCCTTATTAACAAGTAACAAAACACAATCAAATGCATTAAGAAAGAAATAAAGAATTAACACACTAACATGTCAAAACCCACCACAATATGCACAAACAATAATGAATCTATTCTAAGCAAGAAAAGATAAACTATGACAAAGTACACCTAAGCAACAAACAACTCAAAAGCAAGCACACAAAACACTATACAAGAAATAAGCAAAGAAAGGAAACAAGGCAATGCAAGTAAATATTTTTGTAAGATATGTTTTCATGCACCGATTTTCGATTGTTTAGGTTTTTATGAAACACTTGTCTATTGTTTTTGTGTTTTTCTCAAAACAATTTTCTATTGTTTTTGTGTTTTCTTGAAACAATTTTCTATTGTTTTTGTGTTTTGTGAAACAATTTTCTATTGTTTTTGTGTTTTCCTCAAAACAATTTTCTATTGTTTTTGTGTTTTTCTCAAACAATTTTCTATTGTTTTTGTATTTTTAATAAATTTCCAAAGCTATGTGCAGGTAACCAAGAAAGCATGGATGCCCCCAATGTTAGGTGGGGAATATACAAGGGTAGAAGCCATGCGCTTATGAACGAGAAGGTGAAGTCATTGAGTTGCCCCAACGTAAGATGGGAAATAACAAAAGACCACTCGAAGGAAGAACTAGGTCCTAGACAAAGACAACTACCCTTCTAATACAAAAATGCTTGTGAACAATGAATCCTCCCGAGGCGGAAACCGGTTTTCACCCAAGGACTTGTCCAAAGTGCCACAATTGCATGGTTTTCACTAGTGGATGACCTATTTTCTTTTTCTTTTTCTGATTTTTTTGATGTTTTTGTATTTTTTTATTTTTGTGCCATGTTCAAGCATATAACTTCTTAAGATGCATGGAATTCATTGGCTCTCGAGCTCATCACCATTGGGGTGAGCTACTTTGTATGCCCCAAAGGCCGTACTTGGCAACTATGACATAGGGTCCTAACCAAAGGGGGTTCGAACTTCCCTTTCTTTTCTCACTCTACTCTGGTGTTGAACCGGTTCTCCTTCATAACTAAATCACCCACCTCAAACTCGTGAGGGATGATTCTCTTGTTGTAGTTCCTGGGGAGATTCTGTGTTGATATAACTTCAAGTGATTAAGAGTGCGAATGCACCTCTCATCCAGAGATCTTACTCACCAATCTTGCCACTCGATAATCTTCATCCTTATCAAAATAGTCCTCAAGAGAAATTCACAGGATGGGAGTTCAATCTCTAAATGGATGATATATTCTATCCCCAACACTAGGTAATATGGCGTCACACCCCGTAGGAGTGCGAATTGATGTCCTAGTAGGCCCGTAAGGCCGGGTGGATTTGTAGAGTGCCGCTTTGACCGGGTTTTGCTAACCATATTCTCCATTATCCTTACCAAAGTCTTGTTTGTTGCCTTAGCTTCTCCACTACCCTTAGGGTAATATGGCATGGACCATTTCAATCTGATTTGGAACCGTTGGCAAAGACCTTTCACGCTTTTGTTCTTAAATGACTTCCCATTATCTATGACAATTGTCACGCAGGATACCATATCGGCAAATAATGTGATTCATGATGAATTTAGAAATTTGTGCTCCTGTGACATAGGTTAAAGGGACAACCTCCACCCATTTTGTAAAGTATTCTGTAGCTATGATGATATGTGTATGACCATCGATGAGGTAGGAGTAAGCTTCCATATTAGATCAAGTTACCACTTGGAGAATGGCCATGGGGTAGTGATTGGTTGCAATGGTTGCGATGGATCATGGATGAAATTTGCATACTTTTGTGGCAAAGCACACATTTTCTAACATAATTACAACAATCAGCCTTCCATGGTGGGCCAATAGTAACCTACTCTTAACAGGTTTCTTAGCCAAGACCATTTCGTTTGTATGTGCTCCACATACTCCTTCGTGTACTTCTTTAATTTCTTGGATTGAATCCGTCACTTCTAGACAATGTAATGATTCCCATCATAGCCATGATGATAAAGTGTACCTCCTAAAAGGGTGTAAGGGGCTATCTCGCGAATCAGGATTTGCTTTTCGTAATGTGAGATATTGGGAGGGAAAGTACTGCATCCTTAAGATAGGTGAAAATGGGTTCATACCACGGGAATAGGGACCAATAACCTCACAAGCTAGGCAAGATTCTCGCACGTCATATGTAGGCTTGGGTCCTTAGATGAAAGAGACATCCTTCTTAAGCAAATGAGTGAATGAGTGACATTTATCTACAAGTTGGGAGATAAAGCGACGAATGGCTTGAATTTTCCCCTACAAGCTTTCGCAGCTTGCTTGATATTCTCAAGTGGAGGCATTTCGTGATGGCGAGATACTTTAACATGGTCTACCTCAATACCTCGTATTGACATGATGAAGCCTAATAGTATCCTGCTATAGCACACCAAAGACACACTTCTTTGGATTTATCCCGACTTTGTATTCACGCAGTGTTCAAAGATACGCCGCAAAAGGATAAGATGATCCTCTCTTATTTTGGACTTTCCTAGAATGTCATCTATGTAGTCTTCCATGATGTCATGAATCATATCGTGAAATATTACTGTCATGGCTGATCGATAAGTTGCTCCCACATTCTTAAGGCCAAATGTCATCACCGATAACGAAGGTGCCCCAAGGAGTTGTGAAAGAGGTTTTGTGTTGGTCTTCCTCGATCTTAATTTGATTATAACCTCGAAAGCCATCCATAAGCTATAGCATTTCGCACCCTATGGTTGAGTCAAAAATCATGTCAATGTTGGGCAATGGAAAGTCATAGCTTTAGGGAAAGCTTTATTGATGTCCCTAAAATCAGGCAAATTCGTATACCGATAGGTTTCTTCTAGACTGAACAATGTTCGATATCCATTCGAATAATCAATTGGGTTGATAAATCCTCGCTGCAAGCAACCTTTCCAACTCTTCTTTAACTAACAAGGCCACTCTTGGGTGCATATTTTAGAGATTCTATTTGATAGGCTTAGTGTCTCGTGTGCATAACCAGTTGTCAGGCATGACCAAAGTTGATCTAAGCCGAGAATGTCTTTGTAAGACCATATGAACACAACAATAAACTCTCGCAGGAGGATAGAGAACGTCTTTTGTTCTCTCGGCCAAGAGTGATACTCCCAATTTTACTATCTTGGGATCTTATTTGGTACCAATATTGACATCAATGGTTTCTTCAACTAACAATTTTGATAAATCCTCCATACATGTAGGATCGAGAGGTATTTTGATATCTTCATCCAAGGATGTCTTTATGATATTTTCATCCTTGGCGTGGTCACTTTGTTTGTCACCCAAATGCCTCAAAGAGGTTTTCACCGTGTGACTTGGAATTTTGTTTTTGCCGAGGCTTTTCTTTAGAACTCTTGTCCTCGCTTTTATTTAAATTTTTCTAACCATGAAGTTTAGCCTCCTCACCAAAGTAGACAAAGGTGTCTAAGTCGATAAAGAAACCCTTCTTTTGATATCCAATGGGAATTGTATCCCATATGCCCATGAACTCGCAATAGCCTCGCCATTCTTGAATAAATCTAGTGCCATGTGACGTTGTTGGTCCCATTCAACAAGGGAAGGGTACACAAGGTCAAGGGTCGGTTTGGTGAGGGTTATAGTCAGACAACATTGTTCATGAAAAGGTTCGTGGAGGCCGATCCTCATATAGGCTACAATGGAAAACCGTATTGTTATCTAGTGTACTGAGCTATCCTCATGCTTAGAACAAGTCACATCTTGATCGTTTGGGTGTGCTCTATAATGGCGAATCCCAATGCCATATCTATCTTCTGCTTTGAAATGTGGAAGAGGGACTGGTTCTCTTTGTCCTTGTTCATTCCTCCCACATCCTAGGACTTTGTTGCACATGGAGTACATCATTCTGCTATATTTTTAATTTTCTCGGGGTTTGATAACAAGATGGATGAGTGTCCTCAGGATCCAAGTAGTAGGTGGATCAAGTAACTTTCCTCGCCTAACAAGCCTCTGTAGGAATGACCCAATAGTGTGTTCCTCTCTAGGTCTCCCAAGTAGTAGTTGGGTCGACCTGTAGTCTTGGGTGACAAGGAGAGGTCAAAACCAAGAGTGCTTGTTGTACATTATACTCCCCACATGCCATATTCCATAATTTTCATCTCCCATGAATCAAATGGAGATGTGGAAGTGGATTTCCCATGAGCGCAAGACCTAAGAGAATCAATCCAAATGGGATTCCATATCCTCAGTGATCGAAAAGGAATGGCCATATCCACCGAGGGACATGTGTATGTACCATTTTGTGTAAAGCTATTGAGTTCTCTACAATGAGCAAAGGGCTCGAGTCTCCTGGTATTGTTACCTTATGTCCCTCATATTTCAGCTTGTTGCATTGATGAAATGTTGATGACACGACCTCGCATGACATGGATCCATGGTCGGCTAGAAGATATTATATGGAAGTTCCAAGTCTAGGACGTGAAACTTCATTTGATGGCAAGTGGGGCCCACCTCCATGGATAACGAATGGTGCCTCGCCGACTCTCTTTCCACGTTGTCGTATGCAAGGATAGTGATGATATGGGACTCAAGATTTGCCTCCCTATGTCCCAATTGTTTGACTAATTTAAGCATGCAGATGTTCAATCCAGATCCGTTATCCACAAGCACCCATTTGATTTTCCTACGGGTGACAACTACCTCAATGTATAAGGGAATATTATGTTTAGGATTCTTAGTAGGGACCTCCATATGGTTGAAAGTGAGATGCTCACTGGGTGCAATATTTTGCACCGTGGCTCAAGGTACATAAGATCGACTTCTAAAGGCACTCCCAACCCTCAAGAGTTTTACACAAAATGTCCTTATACACATTGATATCTTGAGAAGATATAAGATCGAGATCTAGCAAGTTTCCTCTCAAGTTGTTCTAAAAGGTTATATTTACTAGTTTGCGGGGTCAACATAGAGGGTTCCAGAATCACGAGGCGGGCATGCCTTATTACCATGTGTGCCAGCTCCTTTCCTCGATCTCGGATGGTATTGACACGGTCTAAAGCAGGGGAGTGAATACATTTGATAAGTGAATCGTAATGATTGTTATCTCTTTTGGTATACAAGTAATTCGCAGCTTTATAGGTTTGGGATGAGTCTCCCCGATCCAGCTTTATCTTTTTCGACTTATCATGCTTAGGGAATGGTTCCTTATAAATCCCAATTTTCTCGTTAAGTGTTTGCATTCTCCGTGGTTATCCACCTCTATCTCCCCATTATTAATGAGTTCTTGAATATAGTGACAAAGCCGTAGACATTTGTCCTGTCTTATGACCTTTAACATGATGCATTTCGTAGTATTCATGCTCCTTATACCATGAAGGTTTAAGAGTGTTGTCATTAAATGGTTGCATTGTAGGATAGGTCATCATGTGGGCTACATCCAACCTGCTTTTAGTATGATGGACAACGGTTCATCGAGGGAGGTGAATGTTCGTCACTTTGGTGGTGGTTGAATTGGGCCTTTGTTTAGTTTAAAAGGTTGACTGGTTTGGATCGCTTTGAACATGTTTGGAATCGCGATTCCGCTTTCCCCTACGTTTTTTTTTTTGTTAAAGATATTCAGATTTTCAAAGTGGGTTTGACACTTTGTTGTCTTTAGATTAGGTTTTGAGGGTTCCTTTGCAATGAGAGAATTTTCTATTTGAATCCCTTTCTCGATAACCTCCTCAAAGGTGTGGACACAATGCATTTTTGGAGGTGGAAAGCTATATCTATTTTGAGATTAGGGACAAAAATACTCGACCACCGCTTCTCATGGAAAACACAAGGAAGTGACTTGCTATCCCTCTCCATCGTTGGATGAAGTTGGCAAAAGTCTCATTTGGGCATTGTTTGCACCGCACAAGTCTCGCCATGGTGATGTCACTCTCTATGTTATACGAGAAATGACGCAAAAATCTTTCCACCAATTCAAAGCCAGTGAAAATTGATCCTCATGGTAAGCGCGTAAACCATTCCAATGCTTGACCTCCGAGACTCTTAGGAAAAAGTTTGATGAGGTAATTATCACTATAAGACACCTCTTGACATGCCATGTAGAAATCTTTAACATGATCCCTTGGGTCTCCCTTTCCTCTGTATTTGTTGAACTTTGGCATATAAAATTTCTTTGGAAAGGGTCAAGGGTCATTATCTTGTCAAAATGATAGGGTCATAGTTCTTCGTATTGGTATTTCCTAATACTCCCTATATTGTTTTCTTGTATGCTCGCAAGCGCTTCTTTCATAGATTGCACTTCTTGTGCGAGCAATTATTCTCTAGTGGGAGAAGCAGGGACATGTACATGATAATACCCCGTGTCTTCATCTCCTTGGTTTTCTCGATGGAGTTCATGGATCCTAAACTTAGGCCTTGACTTTCAACGTTCTTGTTTGTGTCTTTCTCGTACCTAGAAAGTAAGCAAAGCTAGTTTTCAGCTTAGGTTACTAAGTTGTTGTTGGATTATGACTTGGTTTGTGTCTTATTCTTCTAAAGGTTCTTCCTCTTCATATTTTGGAGGTTCTTCCCATGTCTCATGTTCTATCTTGTTTCTTCTTGCACTTTGATGAGGGGTATTCTATGCCCTACCACTTTATCATTTTCTACGTAAGAAGTGGAATCATGCCCTACCATTAAAATATCTTCCATATTGATAAGGGGGAGTTCTTCCTTAGTAGTGTCATTTTTAGGTAATATTGGTTCATTCTCGGTGGGAAATTTGGCCCTAATTCCCACAACCCGTGCCAAAAATCTATCTTTGTTTCTAAGGAGAAACTCATCTAGTAGAGTAGGGTCAAAATCAAAGTCCACGCATGGTGACTCTAATTCGCTTTCCACTATGGTCAACCATTTCTTCTGTTTCCTTTTCTACGTAAAATAGTGGTCCTAGATCGTGTTCAATAAATGGGTTTGACCCTTGTCTGCTAGAGGTTTCCCAAGCTTGCACTCGTTGTTCCTCATATGTATGTTTCTTTAAACCTAGACGCATCTTGGGAGCCATGTTTTCATGATAAGTTTCACTAAGGTAAGTTGTAGATTTGTTCAAAATTTAATGACTACCCCTAAGTGAAACACAATATGTACGTGTTAAGAATAAATTAACAAAGGTGAGAATACCAATGTGATAGAATGATAAAGTCACCAATGAAACAATCGTTTGGTACCAAAACTTAATCAAATGAAGTACTTCCTGACTACGTTTCAAAGTAATTTGCAACGCCGATGATTAACAAGATGTCTCCACTTATGAAAAGTTTAAAGGAATGAACAAGATGTAAGTAAATACATGAAGTTAAATGTGATCTACGAATAAAGATATACAACGAGCAAGCTCAAGTCTGATTAAGACCTATATCTCAAAAAGTGCCAATTACGATTTATAATGACACAACAATATCACCAAGATATGTTAACCCACTTTCCAAGAAAGTGAAGTATTGATATCGAGGTGTTATTGATATAACATGCACAAATGGTAGTTCCTAGCACCTTTTGAAATCAAGGTAATAATAAAACGAACAAAAAAAGCTCAAAGTATAGCTAGGAATAGTCAAGAATGTGTTCAAAGTGTAACCGCACAATATAGGTATTCATGTCGAGTTTACAAGAAAGAAGACGTAAATATCGAAATTGTAATGATACGAGACAAACAAGATAACTCCTCTATGGAAGTCCACGATGATGAACTATGCCTAACTACAATGACAATCTTGACGTGGGTATCAAGATCACAATGGCTACCAAATGATGTGAAAATGCCTCCGCTCACTTTAGACGTTTAACTAACCCACCACAAACATGGATGGGCATAAATAGAGATAAAAGTGAGAGAAACAATTGAATGGTAACAAAAAGGTAATCACACCTCTTTTGATCAACAAAGTGTCAAAAGAATTATGAAGGAAATAAATCAAGAAAAAATGACAAAAATGCTAGCCTCACTTCAAAGCAGAGAGTTTCACCTCGCCCTAAGGCAAGTAAAAACTAGGTGAATGTAATATGTCACACGTTTCTCAAAAAGAAGGTTCAACTCAACACCGTTTTAAAATGGTCAAAGTGGGCTCTCGGCCAAAGTATATTCTCCTAGGTGGTTCTCTCGCCCTAGGTGTTACAAAGTTGCCACGAGCGAGCGCGATTTACCCAAAAGTCACACCGACTAGTTTGGGAATATCTCGACTTTACTTTACCCCCTTCAAGAATAGTAGGCAACTAGTGCGTCTACGTGTACCATCACCGGGGTCACCACAATAGACAAACCGTAATGCTATCTCACAAAGGAATAACTAGTCAAGTAGGTAGTGCAGAGCACTTCCTCTTTCATCCACAAGGTTACTCTTTGCGTGGACTACTTTGGGATTCCCGAACCACCCCCATTGTTGTAGCTTAAGGCGTTATGCTAAAGGGGTTATGTTCTAGTTGAGCGGAGAGGGACGTACTCTTTTCCCAAACCTGTAATACATGTTTTGAATATATTGTTCTTTTTATCTTTTTAATTATGTGTGGTTTGCTTTAACACCTTTTGGCAACTCATAAACAACCGTATTAGTATTTTTGATTTCGTTTTGAATCCTCATTTCTTTGACAAGTATGTTTAGGCCCCGCACTCAAGCGTTAGTAGTTCGCCAAGAAAATCATATTATTTAAAAGAGGATTAAGAGTTGCTTTTGATTCTCAAGATCATCCAAGGATGCAAGAGAAGAGCATACACAAAAATAATCCAACTAAAAAGTAAATAAAATCTTTTAATCAATGAACCATACAAAATTCTTGATAAATGTTCATTCCCTAAACTAGAAGTGAAAGATGAAGTTTCTAATTTACCAAATGTTATAAAATGAAGACTAAAGTTGTTTTTGATTCTCAAGATCACCCTAAGGTGCAAGAGAAGAACATACAAAAACTTTATCCCAACTATATAGAAATGGAAACTTCAAATCAAAGGACTATTGAAAATGCTTTGTAAAAGGTTCATTCCGTTAAACCAAAAGTGAAAGATGAAGTTTCTAATTTACCAAAGTTATAAATGAATATTAAAGTTGATTTTGATTATCAACATCACCCTAAGGTGCAAGAGAAGAGAATACACAAACTTTATCCCAACTATATAGAAATGGAAAACTTCAAATTAAAGGACTATTGAAAAATACTTTGTAAAAGGTTCATTCCTTAAGTAAAATGAATAATCAAATTTCTAAGTTTAATCCCAAAGTTAAAAAGAAATAGATCAAAGTTGTTTTTGATTCTCAATATCACCAAAAGGTGCAAGAGAAGAGCATACACACACTTTGCTCTAAATCGAGAAAGTATGGAAATACAACATTCATCAAAACATTAGACATGTTAGAAAATGACCAGTTTTAAACTAACAAAAATTACAATTTCTATAAGTACAAATCTCAAATTTATAATTTCATTGCATATTTCACTTCTATACCTTTCCAACACAAAAAAAGGAGTCATTTCAAGTTCGGGAGAAAAAGTTATGGCCTTTGGAAGATGGGTTACGGATATGCTCTTATGCTCACGGGTATGCACTTGACATGCACTCAAAAATGTCAAAAACGTCTCTTAATCTACAAAATGGGTAAATTTTTCCAACCAAGATTCAATTTTGACAACAACCCATCACATCAATATATGAATAGAAGACTCAACGCTATCAAACATTAACATACATGCTCAAGAATTTAAAATTTTCAAGAAATTGACAAAACTAGCATGTAGAATGATGAATAAGTAAGCTCTAAAAATTAAAACATGATGAAATATTGAAATTTTCTCACCAAGATTAAATTTTGACAGCAACCCACCACATTAATATGTAAATAGAATACTTAGCACTATCAAACACTAACCTACATGCTCAAGAATTTAATTTTTTTAAGAAATTGACAAAACTAGTATGTAGAATGTTGAAAAAAATAAGCTCTAAAAATGAAAACGTGGAGAAATCTTGAAATTTTCCCATTAATTCAAATTTTGACAGCACTTCACCTCCTTCATACTTACAAGGAAGACCCAACGCGTGCAAACTCAACAAAACAAGTTAGATCAACATGTGTAAAAGAGAATTAGTAACCAAAAATGAAACTTAACTACAAAAACTTGAAATTAAGTTCAAAAGACAATGGAGTATGTCCCATCAAGGTGCCAAATGTGTGCATGTGTTTGTTTTCAAAATAATGCTAATATGAGTAAAGACTAACACTTAAATAGCGTTAACTTAGTAAGAATTGAACAACAAACTAAACACCATCAAGATAAGAATTAAACAAGGGTTAGATGCTAGCATTCATCAATACAAAATTTGAAACTAACAATGCTAAATATCTAAACTCCTCTATTCTCTAACAACAAATAAATGAATGGACCTAAGTAAGCTCCAAGGCTATCAAAATAGTTGTCCTTAGTATGCCAAGTAACCTAGGAATGAGGGCTATCAAAGTTGGGCTAAAGACCCTTTGACACCTCCCATATGACCTAAACACTTAAGAAAGAGGCTTAACTCTTCAAGATGATGAACAGGGCAAGGTGCAAGCTCTTAGTCTCTTTGCTATATGCTTTGCATTTGCTCTCTAAGGAGTTTAGGTGTAAGTAAAAAGGTAGGTGGAGGGCTCTTTATATAGCCCAATGGATAAAGGAAACACTTCATCCCTTTGTATGTGGGATAAAGGTAAAACATGATTAGGAATGGATAATGTTGCTTTATTAAAGGTAACCTTACTTTAGAAGGGTTTAATACATGTTTAGCAAGTCATGGGAGTTGAGGGGTGCTTTAATTAATCAAAGGCGATTAATTAATAGGTAGGTGTAAGCTTATAAGCCAATTAGAAGAATATTAGTGCGATTTAGGCTATTAAAAAGGATTAAATCAATTAAATATTGTTTTACTAGTTAAATAAAGGGGGAAGACTAATTAATTAATAATAATTAATTAATCTAGATAGAAGAGGTGATTTATTACCGTAAGGTCATTAATTAGGGTATTTGTTGATAGAAACTTAATTAATTAGCTTATTATAATTAATTAATGATGATATGATGGAAAATGAGTGCTTTTGATGATATGTCATTGATTTGTGAGAAAGGGGATAATTAGCGCAATTTAAGTATTTAAATTGCTTTGGTGTAATTATAGGTGTCTACGGAATCATGGTTCTCGGTCGTGTGGATAAGGGCCTTAACCACTACGTAAAATGTTTTTGAAATTTATTTACATCTACCAGACTACAAAGGTGTTGAGGATGTCAGTAGAGCATGTACACAAATGTGAACTACTATGGCACGTAAAGGGAATCTCTACCCTCGAGAGATCTATTTTCCAATGATCCTCATAAGAATCCCGCATGAATCTAAAAACAAATCCTACCGCATATGAAATAACAAGCCCAGTAATATTAAAATAAATTAGACTACCAACTAGTTATCCGTACAAAGTAAGATTAAATTTAGCACATGTAGGTTTATGATCTAATTTCACACAAAATGCAATAGGAATGGAAACAAGTTTACAAAGAAATCATGTTAAATCTTGTAATTAAATTATTAACATACCGAGATTGAGATGCAACAATAGATTTATGATCCTAAAATATAACCATGCCTAAAAAATGATTTAGCAGACCTAAATCAGTCATTTCAAAATATTGTTTTAATCTTTCTTTGATTCTAGCAATTTAATTTTTATCACTGCTAGTAATTAAAAGATCATCAATACATAAGAAAATAATGATAATATGATTATTTTCAAATTTAAAAATAAATAATTATTAGAAGAACTATTTGATAATCCAATATCGTGAAAGAAACTATTAATTTTAGCATACCAAGCTCTGGATATGTCTTAAGACTATACAAAGATTTTTTCGGTTTACAAACATATAGTTCCTTACCAAGTTCTTCAAAACCTTTAGATTGACATATGTAGATTTATTTTCTTAGGTCAGCATTTAGAAATTCATTTTTAACATCCATTTGGTGAATCTCCCAACCATATTGGGAAACCAAAGCAAGAATAATCCTAACAAGGATCATTTTAGATATAAGAGAAAAAAATTCAACATATTCAAGACTAGGTTTCTACATGAAACCACAAGCTACTATCCTTGCCTTGAATTTATCTATTTCTCCTAGAGATTTAAACTTGATTTTATATAACCACTTTGATCCTACAATGATTCGTTTAGAATGAGAAGGACTAATTCCCAAGTGTTATTTTTAATTAAAGCATTGTATTCAACTTTCATAGCTTCAATCCATCTTTCATCTTGACTCGGATTTCTTACAAATATCAGAGCTCATCTTCATATAGGTTCATCAAGGCATGTTAAGTATGCTGACTATGGGATACATTTCATAGACTAACAAGATGAGATTCCTTAACAATATTTTGATCCCCAGTTGGAATCTTGGGATGCTACAACTTTTGAGATGAATCCTTGTCAATCTCCATCATATCTAGATTGGGATGACCATCCTCTTGAAATTTTGTTTCCATATTGTTAGGAGAAAGATTATAAGGTTTTTTTCAAGAGAAACAAAGGTGGGTTCATAGGAAGCATAAAAGAATGTTTTCTCTAAGACATGAACATTCATGTTTTAAACTATGCCATGTTTGAAAGGGTTAAAAACTCTTAATCATTTAGTTTAAAACCATAACCAAAAATGATAGATGAATAGAGGTTGGATCAATCTTATTTCTTTTAATTTTTGGAATAAAGATAAAACTATGACTACTGAATATTCTTAAGTGAGAGATATCTGATTTTTGTTTTTCCCATACTTCATGAGGAGTAGTTTGATGTAAAGATTTTCAGAGGAACTATATTTTGGATATAGAATTTAGTATTCATTTCTTCTGCCTATACAAACTTTGGCACATTTGACACATGAATCATAGTCCCGTCCATATCTAAAATGGTCTTATTTTTCCTTTTTGCAATGTGATTTTGATTTAGGAATAGGAGTTATCAACTCACGTTGAATCCCACATTACACACAAAACTTATCAATTTTTTTTTAACATACTCACCTCCATTAATGGTTCTAATGCTTTTTATTATCAGATTAGAATAATTTTGAACTAAAGATTTAAACTCTTGATATTTAGACAAGATGTCAATCTTTTTCTTCATGAACTAAGACTAGGTCATCGTAGAAAAATCATTAAAAATCATACAACATACAGAGATCCACCGAGAGAAGGCACTTCAAGTGGAACTCCTACATCACTATGAATCAAATCTAATACATGAGAAAAATTTGATCATGATGTTTGTAAAATGGTTCAACCTTTTGCATACAATGCAAACAAATTTCACATGTTTCATGATCAAATTTTATCTTAGGGAGACCAACTAAAATATTTAGGTGAGACATTTCATACAAACTTCTGAAATTCACATGTCCTAATATTTCATGAAAAATTTGAAGATTATTTATAGAATAACAAGAAAAACAAGATTCATAAAGAAATCCATCAAAAATATATAAACCATTTTTCTATATACTAGATGCAATAAAGTTGTATCTTATAAAAATTCAACTTTATAGTTTTCTTTAGTTAGCCGAGACAAAGATAACATATTTTTTTAACCAAGGAACATATAAGACATTCCTATTTTTCAATTTAACATTTCCACAACTTACAGATCTAATGATGGAATTATCTCCTAGATATATATTTTCCTCACATTAAATAACATATGAGAGGATATAAAAATACAAAGTTATATGCCTAGTGGCATCACTATCAGGATCCATTCATCATTTGAAGTTGAGAGAGAAGTATACAAGGAAATAAAATGATCAAAATTATTTGCATGATTTTTTTCCGACCTTTCCTCCGACTCATTAAATTTACTATTTTTAGTATTTTTTTTTAAATTAGTTTTTACACAACAATTAGACTCTTTATGACCAATTTTTTCACATTTATTACGTATGCCATTGAATTTCACTTTAAAATTTTGACTGCTTTCTATGCACTTAGATTTAGGATTGGGTTTAAATTTTGATCTCGATGTTAGATTTCTGATTACAATTGATATTATTCCTATTTGTAAAAGGTTTTGATTTTGAGAGAATAATGTGTGAGAGGCAGTCTCTTTTGAATCAAAGTTTTCCATTAACCGTTCTATTAAATTAGCAGAGAAGACAATGTATCCAAATCGTAAATAATTCTCATTTTGATATATCAAGTTAAGGATGGAGATATGGTTTTTGAATTTTTCATGAATATTTATTTGAATAATAAAATACAAAATCTTATCCTGAAAAAATTCACAATTACATCCATCTAATTGAGATTTAATATTTTTTAATTTTATCTAGTTAATTAACAATTTTCTCAACCTCATTCATGGGATTTGTACATAATTCCAAAATTAGCTTAATTATCTTGGAAAGAGAATTAACTTCATACATGGTTTCTAATTATTTCCAAGCATTAACAGATAATCCATATGACCTATATGCATTAAAAATTAATATCTTATGCTCTAAAATAGGATTGATAGAGCTTCCTGTGATCTTTGAGAGATTGAACTAAGGTTTTCGTGGTCTACATGTCTTTTGGTGGGTCATTTTTTACACCGGCCATAAGATCCCGCTTAATAGATTGAAAAGGGAATTATCTCATTCACATGCTATAATTCAACTTGGCACATATCACGCACATCTCAGATGTATCAACAATCATTCTCTTTGGTTGAGTTTACAAGCGATCCAATCGAGCTTGGACAAAGTTGAGCTACTTAATCACAACCAAAAAAACAAAAATTAAAGGATATGTGGCCAAAGGAGGCGAAGACACATGACGAAGTTCAAAAAAATCAACAAGACACGTGTCAGCTTTCCATAAAATTCTAATGCAGATTCCTCTGCAGATGTGAAGTCCCCATAATCTAATCAAAATAAATAACTTATCGGTCTCGTAATAAGGTCAACGAGTCAAAAGATCATGCAATAAAATATCAATCGTGGAGAGGAAATTCTTGGAAATATTTTGGCAATTACTAGTGGAGATGCACTCCACGAAACTCAATATCACATAATTAAGTGAAAAATAAATTAATACGGATTTGGACAATTTTGTAAAGACAAAGATCAAATAAAGGTGGATATATTTCATCCACAAAGGATAAAAATATTGTCCTTATGAAAACAATGTATACACGGTGCTTTAGTTTGACCCCTAAAACGTAACTAAATACCTAGGTGCGGCCATGTGTTGTGTAGGAAAAAGGTGTGAAGGAATGTATAAATGTAGTCCTCAGAGAGGCACAAAGGGTCGCTTTCAGACAAATTGAGTTAGGACTTAGTGAAGTATTGATAAAAAAAAAAAAGGTATGCATTACTAGCAAGAAACGAAAAAGTGACCGAATATAGATGTGGATAAGATATGGAGACTTGTTGTCTGTGTAAAGGATATTCCAAGGAATCATTAAGATTATCATGGAAGGATAAGGGGTCAAGGTTGTTAAGGATTAGCTTGCATAATCATGCTAAAGACACTCGATTGAAGGAAACACATGGCGACACCTGATAGGTTCATAGGTAGTGGTAGAACAAACATGAGAAGATTCTAGTAGGCCTTTGTGGGTGACAATGAATGGTTAGGAGAATATTTTTTTAACTACTTGATATAGAGGATCATTCCTAAAAGAATAAAAAAGGTGGGGTGAGGAGTAAGAAAGAAGAGAGGAATATGAGAGAATAATGTAGTGCATATAACAGAGAGCTTTGGAATGTAAAGAAAGTCTTGCTATGGATGGAACCTTTGAATGTAATCTTGGCTATTGTAATTGAATCATCAATATAATGAAACAATTTCACATACCATGATAATGATTCCCGATGTGTTTTTCCATTTGTTTATATGGGTGTTACTGTTTCTCAATGTTGTTTCATGATTGTTTCTACTTTTAATTGATCATGTTAAATCTATGTTTAGAGTATATCTCCTAGGAGTATAATATTACGTCTAAAATATTCTATAGCTATGTTGTATCACCATGTTAATAAAACACATTCTCACAAAGCTCACATAAAGGAGCGGCTCAACACATGTGCACGCATTGGGTGAGATTCCAGATAGGACTAGATGTTATTCCGACACGCCTAGGATTGGTTAATCAAATAGGCTATGGTATTAGAGCCTACATTTTTGTTCCATCATGTCGGGACCTATTTTCAAAGATGTTGTGATAATGATGTGTGATGACGGATCGCTTGACCTTGGACAGTTGAAGTATGGTTTAAGAGCATAGAGGATGAGTTTACTCAGAGATTTAGTACTAAACCTAAGTTTGATGCACACAAATGGGTAGAAAAACATTTGTATCATGAGTTATATGAGACCTTCTTTTGTTGTTTTCCAATAGATTTGTATGAATGGATTTCAGCATATGCATCTAGAACAAGCTGGTACTATAGATCTCACATGTGGACCCAAGATGAATATCGTAGGTCAGATGATGCTGATTTGACTTGGACATGTGATGTTGATCATTAGGAAAAAATTATGATTAGTTATACCCTAGAATACGTTATTTCTATGTATTCTTGTCCTAAGGTTGCTAAGTTTGAGTTCTTAAGGGAGCCTAGAGGATCGTTTCTATGTGCTATCCCTTTAACTATAAAGATTTTTATCACTACCCTAAGTTTCAAGAATTTCCTATGGAAGAATAAGATTATGTTGAGCGTTGGGTGAGGAAGCTAGGGTGGAGGAAGATGGCAGACATTATGGATGAAAGAGAGAGAGGAGAGATGACTCAAGTATAGCGAAGCACGTGAAAGGGAGTTGGCTAGACAACGTGAGGTTACGGGAGTGATGGATTTATTGAGGTAGAAGTTGTGCGGAAGGAATTGAGGTTCATGTGAAGGATGAGGATCCTTAGCAGCCTATGCTACCCCATCTTGGAAAGTGTAGAAGAGAGATCCCTTCAGCTTGTGATGAGAGTTCGTCACTTGAGAAAGAAGAGCCATTGACATGCATCTCCAGAATACACCTAGTGACAAATGCTTGCACTTAGTCTTCCAAATCAAGAGATAAGTATTGCTAACATAGTTGGTATCCATGGGTGTGACCGATCTACACCTAGGAGATATAAATTTTCATTTGGTATAAACATGGATGCAAAATCATTTCCTGTGTTTGGAGGAATATTTTATGGAATGATGTTTGCAAAAGTATGGGTACATAGAGCTTGGGTATCACATCCTGGGAGTGACATGAGACGTAAATGTGGTAGTGGTGCAATATCAAAACTATTGATGCGTAGTTCAAAGGGACCATCGGGAACGCTAGACACAACCACATCAAGCCCATTACTAGCCACAGGAGGTGGATCTGGTGGTATAGGAGTTGGAGGACCTAGAGGATCTAGAGGATCTCGATGGTTGAAGAGGAATGGAACCCGATGGATCCTGTTGTGAAGGCAACAACAAAAGGTGTGTGCATGTGTTTGTTTTCAAAATAATGCTAATATGAGTAAAGAATAACACCTACATAGCCTTAACTTAGCAAGAATTGAACAAAAACTAAACACCATCAAGATAAGAATTAAACAAGGGTTAGATGATAGCATTCATCAATACAAACTTTGAAACTAACAATGCTAAATATATAAACTCCTCTATTCTCTAACAACAAATAAATGAATGGACCTAAGTAAGCTCCAAGGCTATCAAAATAGTTGTCCTTAGTATGCCAAGTAACCTAGGAATGAGGGTCTATCAAATTTGGCTACAAGATCCCTTTGACACCACCTAGATGACCTAAGCACTTAAGAAAGAGGCTTAACCTGTTCAATATGATGAACTCTCAAAAGGGCAAGTGCAAGCTCTTAGTCTCTTTGCTATATGCTTTGCATTTGCTCTCTAAGGATTTTAGGTGTAAGTAAAAGGTAGGTGGAGGGATCTTTATATAGCCCAAAGGATAAAGGAAACACTTCATCCCTTTGAATGTGGGATAAAGGTAAAACAGATTAGGAATGGATAAGGTTGCTTTATTAAAGGTAACATTACTTTAGAGGGTTTAATACATGTTTAAAGAAGTCATGGGAGTTGGGGTGATTTAATTAATCAAAGGTGATTAATTAATAGGTAGGTGTAAGCTTATAGAATCTAATTAGAAGAATATTAGTGCGATTTAGGCTATTAAAAATGGATTAAATCAATTAAATATTGATTTACTAGTTAAATGAAGGGGAAGACTAATTAATGAATGTAGATAGAAGAGGTGATTTATTAACGAAAGGTCATTAATTAGGTATTTTTTGGATAGGCAACTTAATTAATTAGCTTAGTGTAATTAATTAATGTTGATATGAGGGAAAATGAGTGCTTTTGACGATATTTCGTTGATTTACAGAAAGGGGATAATTAGCACAATTTAAGTATTTAAATTGCTTGGGTGTAATTATAGGTGTCTATAAGGAATCAAGGTTCTCGGGTCGGTGGATAAGGGACTTAACCACCTCAACAAGTGTTTTTGAAATGTCTTTACTTCTACTAGACTACAAAGGTGTTGAGGATGTCAGTAGAGCATGTACACAAGTGTGAACTACTATAAGCGCATGAAGTGGATCACTACCCTCGAGAGAAAGTCAAGCCAATTTACAATAACGTTGCAAGGGCGTGCGCATAGTTGGTACGAAAAATTATGACCCCCATTAGACATTGGTAGATTACACCACACTATAAAATGCTTTCTTGGTTGAATTTCATATCCCTGAGTTTGAACAAGAGCATCAATGCACTAAAGGATATTCAACAAGGAATGACAGAGAGTGTGTGGGAGTACGACACATATTTCAAGACTCTCTTATCAAATCTATCCTATGATATTCACCCCTCTCAGCATGCTTAGTGGTTTGTTGGAGGATTGATAACACCGTTTAGAGAGCACTTTCACACAAGACTTTCATAGACCCACGCGAGGCCTTGGAGGCTACCCTGTGTGCATTGAGGTTGTTAGAAGCATGGATACCAGGTGCTAGTCCCTTCCTTGAGGCTCGATTGCTACAATGGTGAAGCAATTGGAAAATTTATCTATGAACTTGGTGCATGAGACTCAGTAGTGGTCTATAGTGCATGAATTGTGAGGTAGAGGGGCATACAAAGGATAGTTGTCTCTGGAGATTGGTATGTGCCATGATGGTGGACTGTGAAATTTTCCATGGAGATCATGATGCAAGTAGATTCCCACTATTGTAGTGCCACGATCCATAAGAATGTGTCTTGTTATTGCAATATCTACACCTCTACTACCCATGCCACCAAGGATTGTAGATTGATTGACGAGATACATTACGCCATTGATATTGGTGTGCACTAGACCCACCTTGCAAATAACTCCAAAGATGATGGTCATTACTGTGAAGGGCATGTGGATAGAGGGATGCGTGAAAGAGGTTTCTGAGGAGGATTTTGTGGTCATGGTAACCACATAGGAGGAAGAAGTGAGTTCTCATGTGGGACGTGTTACAATTGTGGATCCACGAGAACACTATAAGGGCAAATGCCCCGATCTCGCTACAATGCCCTTGGTGTGGGAAAAACTTAAGTATGAGGAGTTCCTAGAGATATTTGAACGTATGAACAAGAAACACCTAAGGGAAAAATTCACCGTGATTCAGTAAGCATGAGGAAGGCCAATTCACAATGGATGCCAAGAGTGACACGCGAGTCAGAACTAGAACCGGTACTAGTTACGACGTGAGTTGAGGCTGCGTGCATGAGGGAAGTACCAAGGAAAATATCAATATATGTTAGAGAAGATTTGGTTCATGGAAAGTATCTAGACCCTACTCATCAGAAAGAAGTGTATCAAGAGACCATGGATGTGATTCAAGCCTATAAGGAGAGATCTAATGCCTAAAAGAGCATTCAAGATAGTTAGAGAAAAGGAAGAATGCTGAGGCTCCAGAAGGGATCTGGATGAGGTTAGAGAAGTATGTAAGATGTTGAGGCAAGAGAATATCATCCCCTTGCTAGGAGAGTGGTTATGGGAGAAGGTACCATGCGCTAGAGAAGGGCATGAGAGGCAAGTTTTGCATGCCAACCTTCCTCCCCACAACCTTGATTATGACAAGGAGATTACCTTGAATTTTGTTGTAGATGGGTGGCTTCTAAGCAATATTCTTATTAAAATAGGAAAAAAGTCAATGTTTTTCACTCTAGATGCATGACATAAAATGGGAAGGCCCTCATTACAACCATCTTTGAATGTGTTGTATATGGCTAACAAGACAAAGGAAATTCCCATTGGTGTCTTGAAGGATGTTGTTATCACTATCCAAGGGGAAAAGTTCACTAGAGACTTTGAAGTCTTGGTGCTAGCCGAGGCAGACAACTTTCCAACATTACTTGGGCACCTATGGTATTATAAGAACAATTCCAACCTAAGGTTCAATAAGGGATACATAAGCTTTAAGAACAAGGAAGAGTGGGTCATGATCCCCTTAACTAATAGAAAATCAGCACCCTATATTAAGCCCTTGGGAGAATAATTTCTTTACAGGATCTATGTGTGCTCTATCAGGGACCTTGAGGTGATTCACCCTATAGAGGGAGTTATTTAGTTTGAATATGTTCAATCTATGAGTGATACAACTAGTGTGGCATGTGACAATTTGGAGCATGGAACTTATGAGTTAATCAAACACAACTAAGAGGCTCTATGATAAGGGTGATAAAGGTGCACTTAGTTAAGTGCCTAGGAGGGGAAGAGGTTACCAAGCTATTGTTAAGGAGCTAACCTGAGGATTTATTAAGAGAAATGAAGGATCGGTGAAAAATGAGGTCGAAAGAAGAGGGATGCTCAACTATAACTTGCTCAGGACCACAGCGTGTTGGTGGACAACTAATTATGATAGCCTTCTAGAGTGGCGCAAGGTAAGAATTGTGTTCTCTGTTAGGTTCTCCTAAAGCAATGCACCCATTGCAATACAAGACTACCATGGGAAGGAACCCACCTCATCTCACATCTAAGCATGTGAGAAATCATGGATGGAAGGTGTAGAGGCCTTGTCACCTTCTTTATGGGTACATAAGATGTATTCCACCTTACAAGGTTGTGCACGTGTATGGTATATTCACTCCGAGATGCGTCGTCAGATAGGAAATTGGTAAGAGTTGATGAATAACCTCCTTCAAGCTTTCAAGTATCAGAGTACTAAACCATCGGTGGATAGGGTATTGTAGGTTGTTAAGCACCTAACGATGGGAGATAGTTCCATGGTAGAAGATAGAATACTGGAGTTATTGGGTGAACTTGGTTTGGAACCACACTTTGATGAAGAAGAGTCAAAAGAGGTGTAACTTGAGCGCGCATGTATGGAGAAAGAAAAGGGAAATATGGTCTATGTGATAGATGGTGAAGATATGGAGATTTTGGATGCTAACCATACTAAAGGTATGCGTGAAGTTAGGGATAACAATGATGAACAAGACCATGCCTACCATGAATCCCTAGAAATAAAGAAGGTTAAAATTGGTTTAGAGGATGAACCTAAGGAGGCCACTATTGGAGACTATTGGTCGAGAAGGAGGTCTCGAGATCACCGATATATTACATGAGTTTTAGAATTTATTTCTACGTGGATACCATGAGCTTAAATGTGTTCACCACTCCTTAGGAGAGATGAAAATAAAGTTGAAAGAAGGTGTGCACCCAATTCGGAAGATGCCTTATCAAATGAATCTGAATCTTCATGCCAAAGTCAAGGAGGAAATAGAAAAAATGTTCACTTTAGGCATCATTGAATCTATCGAGGAATCAGAGTGGGTAAGCCCCATGGTCATCACTATTAAAAAGGATGGAAGGATAAGGATCTATGTTGACTACAGGGACTTAAATGTGGTATGTGTAATTTATCCTTTTCCAACCCCTTTTACCAAGGATTGCACAATGACAACAACTACTAGATTCTTATGGGAGAACATAATAAATAGGTATGGATGTCCTTTAAGCTTGACTAGTGACAAGGGTACACATTTTTGAATGAAATAGTTAGGATTTTTGGTAGAGTTCATGGTGGCCCATCATAAGACTACCCCATATCACCCACAAGCTAATGGAACCACGAAGCATTCAATAAAATTCTAAGCCACACACTAACCAAAATTTTTGATGTGGCAAAACAAGATTAGGATGACACGGTATCGACCATCATATGGGCATACAAGACAACTTACAAGAGATTGAACAAGGCCACACAATTCTAATAGGTTTTGGAACACAGTCTATTTTACCCAGTTGAATTTATGCTATCGTTGTATTTTGCGCACGTGAGGGGGTTAAGCCGATGAATATGAAATTCAATAGCTCTTGGAGAAGTTAATGCTCTTAGATAAAAGGAAATCCCTTTCTTGGTGGATTCAGAAGACTGAAAAGGCATGACAAAAATCATGGCATGATCATCATATCAAAAACAAACAATTCGAGGAGGGCAAATGGTTTTGCTATATGATTCCAAATTTCTGTGCCATCCTGGGAAGCTGAAAAATTCATTAGTTAGGACCATATGTCATCTCATACATCCTTGATTTAGGTGCATGCCAATTATAGGAACTAGATGGGACAAGGTTACCAAGTTATTTTAATGGGAGTAGGCTAAAGCCCTACTATAAATAAGGCTTTTGTGTGATCTGAAATAAGGCAGTTTTTCCAATTAGTTTAGATTTCTATCTTTGTGTTTGTTTCCTTTGTTCTGCATTGGTAGGTGAGTAGCTAATTGCATTGTAAGAGGTTCTATGCACAGGGGACCATGCATACATTTTTGTGTGGGGTGAGGTAACATCTATTTTTTTACATGAAGAGAAGAATGTAAGAAAAAATTTAGTGCGAAGGTAGACGAATGAGCAACGGACGAACAAACGGGTGCATGGATGGAAAAGGTGCATAAGTTTTGTGTAGTTAGGAAGGTGGGTTGAAATAACATGAAGACCAAAATAAGGGAAGGATCACATTGTATGTAATGAGTTAGGTAGAACCATAGGAATTACTTAGTAGATGGTACAAAGGTTATGTACTTCGAGTGTGGGGATACAGTGAAGGAGGTCTTTTTGAAGTCTAAGTGGTGTTGGAGTGCCTAGAGGTTATAACTACAAAGTGCAAGGGGAAGTCGCAAAAGTTGCTTTAAGTGAAGGAAAGTGTTTTATTAAAAAGTGACTTAGGAAATGTGGTTGGAGGGACTCTAAGGCATTGATAAAGTATAAATAAGAAAAGGTTAGTCATTTCACTACCTTGCCTTAAATAATTTCTTTTGTGCTCCCGAACTCAAAGTGCAACGAGGGATTTTTCAGAGAAGAGAAACGCAAAGTACTATCATGAACTAGTGAACTTGTGCAAAGATATAGTAAGACCTATGGTGTAACATGGAGGAAAGAAGACAGTGGAATGGAAAGGAGGTTACATGAGAGAGAAGTAGGGAAGTTGTTGAGTTCGGGTGGGAAAAAGAAACAAAACACCTAGGGCATGAAGGAGAGTAAAGAGAGATGACACCAAAGAAGGCATGCACAAAGAAACTAGTGGTGGAAAAGGAGGACCTAATGGAGATCTACTCAGAGATGTAGTACCCCCCTAGAGTGATCAAGGCCAAGAAGTGGAATTCGAAGCTATACCAGTGTAAGATCAACGAGTACAACCATAGGATGACCAACAATGAGAAGTTGATGAGGGTGGATCTGGTGTCAAACACTCATTGTAGTAGAGCTTGGAAACCCTAAGGTGGACGACTCAATGAAGAAATAAATAAAAAATAAAGGGTTTTGTAGCTATGGGAGCTACCCTTCTTTGCCAAACCTGCCCCTCTTTTCAGGTGGTTAATGTCGTGGGTGCACAAAGACTTATTCTACTTTGTGAGAAGGAGAATGTAGATCATATGCCAATTAATTCGAATGGTAATAGGCCTTTGAAATATTGGAGAAGATATGGCACTAGATTTATGTGCCACTACCAAGATCAAGGAGCTAGTAAAGAAGATAAATTATGAGAAGGGGGGTAGGGCACAAGTAATTACAGATCTCCTGACCCAGTGCTTGAGGGTCACCTCCCGACTCATTAGCTACAAATTGGGGGCATCGGAGAGGTGGATGGACATCAACCATAGATTCCTTTATATGGCCTATAGGGTGTCTAAGAGGGCACACTACAAATTTTCCCAATTCATCACAAATGGCATTATCGAAGAGGCACAAGTATAGAACGAGGTAGGAGCAAATATCACTTGGGGCTCCATCCTACTTCTTATCATGTTCTGGGAGATTGGCATCCTGATGGACCAGACAGGAACATTTGGGTTCACCCACCCGCACACGCATATCCTACATGATCCTAATTCACATAGTTCACTTGCGATGGGACTATCTCAAATGCTTACAAGGCATGAATGAACATGTGGTTTGAGAGGTTGCACAAAGCCTTCAAGAATGAGTGGTACATTCCCCATGAGTTTCCACAAGTTGTTGGTGACCAGGTAAAGTTTTTCATCACACAACACTTTTGTTTGGAAAAGTTCATGATGGCTAAAGGAGAGATGGGGCCATGGTGCAAGCTCCCCTTTGCATTCACTACCAGATACATGAAGTGTGCCATCAATAGGATTAAGGATGCATAGAGGTTAGTTTTTGATGTAGATAAGGTGGATGATGATGTCCACACATTGCACACTATGTATAAGTATGGAACTTGGCCTTACCTATGTCGAGATGTTAGAGCTATATTTCTTGGACTTACACCCGCAAGTTAGCATTACAATCAAAGGGTATGTCCATCGAGGTGTTTGTGAAACTGTGCCCTAAAACACAAGGAGGAATTGAGGTGGAAGTTACAGACTCTCCCTTTCCTAAGCTACATGAGACACCTATCCCACCCATGAAGGCAGTACAAGAAGAAGAAGAAGAAGAAGAAGAGGAAGGAAAGCTAGATACTTTAAGGAAGAGGAAGTACTACACACACCAGAATAATAGAAAGGGTGCTGAAAATTATGAACAAGGTGGCACCAACACTCCATCACCAGGGTGCAAGGAAGAGGAAGAAGAGGAGGGGCTTGAGGATAATAAGTAGAAGACAGATGGTGCATCAAGCCTGTGGTAGGCTTAGAGGAAGGAGAGGAAGAAGACCCACCACATTCAAAGAAGAGTTAGAAGTGGAGTTGAGGGGCATGAGGCTAAGGTGTGAGAAGAAGAGGAGCACTTAGTAGGAGCTGGAGAGTCCAACACACAAGGCTGCTACATTGCAGGCCACAAGCCGATAGGAGACAAAGGGGACCCCTTTATTATAAAGGAGGATAAGGGATTCACCCTTGGGGTGAAAAAAATAAAGGACAAAGTACAAGGTGACAAGGAAGAAGTGGACGCTAGTGTCCCCACACATGGACTTCATGGATGACCCCAATAAGGTCCTACACACAATATTTTAGGCCACCCTCCCACTAAAAAAGTTGCATAGTTGGGACTTATTGGATCAAGATGAGGGTGTTCCCAAAACCAGAAAGATGCTCAATTAGGCTATGCACTACCACACCAGAAACCTAAGTTTGAGGTCTTCGATCTTGTGATCGAGACCATTCACCTGAAATAAGGGAGGAGACACATATAAGGTGGTGGATCCTAAACACCTTATAGATAAGTAGGCATGTAATTACTTGCAAAAGATATCCTCTAGAGGTGATACGATGCAGTCTGGATATAGGGGCCACTATGTGGACCTTGGTCACATACCATAAGAGAAAGGAAAATGAGATGGATAGGTTATATCAAGGGTGAAGGGAGAATAGGCATGAATGAAGGAGACATATGACCAAGCTCGCACCCTTGTGAAGACCATTCTGGGATAATGTTCGACATTAGTAAGCTAAGCCAGGATGGATTACAAGGATGAGATGGAATATCTTGAGGACCTCATAGGGATTCTACTTATTAACACCACGAATGGCGTGGGCCCGACATCTACAGAGCTCAAGAAGAGAAAAGCAGATAACAAGGTTTCCTTTGAAGCTCAGATCACTGAGTTGGAAGACTTGCTCTCCCAACTCAAGGAAGAAAATATACTAGTGGATAGGGGCTTCAATAGTTACAGGAAATGTGATCCTATAATCAATGTGTGGGTAATAGAGGAAGAGGAAACCCTTAAAATTTGTGGAGACCACCCCCACCAACAAGGTAGAGCACATGCAAACTAGTCATTAACACCATGACCTAGAAAGAGAAGATAAATACTAAGCGCAAGAAGCTATATTTCAGAATCAAAGAACTTTGAGACTCTATCACTAAGCAGATGGATGAGTTTGAGGGTGTCTGTGTGGAGTTGGGAGTGGCCATCAACACATTAAAGGGAAAAGTGGGAGATATCATCCTAGACTAGGTTTCATATAGTAGGAGACGCATCGGGAAGGGCGTTGTCGAGTTAATGACCTAGGAGAAACTGAGGGATGAGATAAATGTAGAGTTCCCTGAGCTCCTACAGTTGGCCATATAAGCATCCCCCCATTCTTTAATTCTTTTCTCAGATTATTTCTACCACTATTATTTATTCCTTGGAATAACTTTTTTACCTTGTCGGTTTCATTTGGAAAGATTGATCCTTTTGTTTGGCTAGCGCAAAGGGTTGCTGGGTGGTAACCAGTTTAGTGTGGGGTGATGTTGGACCCCTAAAAAGTAACTAAGTACCTAGGGTGTGAAGCCTTGTGGTGTACGAAAAGGGTACAAAGGCACATACAAAAGTAGTCCTTAGAGAGGTGTGAAGGGTCATGCTAGGATAGATTGGAGTTAGGACTTAGTGAAGTTTTGGATAAAACAAAAAAGACAGCGCATAAGGAGTGAACGGAAAAGTGACTAGATATAGATGTGGATAAGCTATGAAGACTTGCAGTCCAAGTAAAGGATATTCCAAGGAATCATTATGGTTATCATGGAAGGATAAGGGGTCGAGGTTGTTAAGGATTAGCTGGCATAAGCATGCTAAAGACACTTGATTAAAGGAAACACATGATAACACCTAGCGGAGTTCTAGGTAGTGGTAAAAAACATGAGAAGATTCCAGCAGGCCTTCGCAGGGTGATGATGAATGGTTAGGAGAAGATTCCTTTGACTGCTTGATATAGAGGATCATTCCTAGAAGAAGAAGAAAAGGTGGGGTGAGGAGTAAGAAAGAAGAGAGGAATAAGAGAGAATAATGTAGTGCATATAACAAAGAGCTCGGAATGTAAAGAAAGTATTGCTATGGATGGAACCTCTGAATGTAATCTTGGCTACTGTAATTGAATCATCAATATAATGAAGCAATTTTGTAATACCCTGGCAATGAGTCCTGATGTGTTTTTCCATTTGTTCATATGGGTGTTACTGGTTTCCTCAATGTTGTTTCGTGATTGTTTCTACTTTTAATTAATCATGTTAAATCTATGTTTAGAGTATATCTCCTAGGAGTATAAGCTTATGTCTAAAATACTATGGATAAATGCACTCATTCTCTGGCTATGTTGTATCACCATGTTAATAAAACACATTCTCACAAAGCTCACATAAAGGAGGGGCTTGACACCTGCGTGCACCTTAGGTGAGCTTCTAGGCTAGGACTGGATGTTATGCCAACATGCCTAGGATTGGTTGCTAAAATAGGCTATGGTATTAGAGACTACAACTTATCTATTAGTTTTCACTTCACGGTCAATCGACAAGTCAAAGACTAATTAATAGTTAAAAAACCCGATAAACCATACATACGTGTAGTCAACTTAATGGTTCTCTTTTCACACTTTGACATAGTTATGAAAAAGAAAAAGAAAATGAGAAAGAATGTGGACATGTTTTATTACTTCACAAATAACTAACTCGACAATGTATTAATACAAATAAGTGAAAGCGGTGGCTTATTCCTATTGGTTAACCATTGTTACAATTAACAATAGATTGACAATGTGAAATGTGAAGATACTGGAGCTTTTCTATTGGCTCAAGTTTTGCATGGGACAGAAGCAAGCTAACAAAAGATTGATTTTACAAAGAGTGTGGAATTTCATTATTGGCTTGTGTTTTGCAAATGATAAAAGGATCTATCAAATTTTTGACATAAAGAAAATACATGGAGCTTAATGATTGGCTAGAGATTCATAAGGTTTAGAATTACTTTTTAATTTCAGGAAGACTTATAACCATAGAGATAACTAAATCTAAGGAATAATTTCGAGTCTCATATGGAAAAAAATAGAAAAAACATCCCCCTTACAAACAAATAAAATGAAATCACATGGTGCAAAGTCAACACAAGTCGGTGAGGATAGGTGTCACAATTGTCACACTTTTCCAAGGAAGAGAAAACTATGAAATAAGCAGAAATTAAAGAAATTTGAAGTCCAACTCGGGAAAAAAGAACAATCTGTAAAATACAAATCATGCTGCAAAATAAAAATAACTTATTTAAAAAATTCACACATCTATAATGGCTATAAAGAGTGAGAAATATTTTAAAATACTATAGAAGACTGTGAAAACCAAGAACATAAAGAAACAAGGTCATAGAGGGAAGAATAAATATAGATATATGCACTTGCAAAAATATAAGAAAGATCTAATAAAAAAATCATCCAATATTCATAATAATTTTATGGAAATTGGAGTTTTTAACTTTATTAAATTGAATTCAACGAAGAAACTATTAGGGTTTCATAGATACGAAAAAGACCTCAAGTTTTTAGTCCTCAGAAATCAAAAATTATCCGAGATCTATCCCGTATGACATAACTACCCAATCGATACCATGTTAAGGAATTAAAGGGATGAATAATTAAATAATTATAAATCCACAATATAATTGCCAAATATTATAGATTATGATGTGCAATTACATTAAACATAGTTTCATATGTTTATATTGCACATTATAAAACATGAAAGGAAAGTAAATAACAATAAATGTAAATGACATAGGAACACTAGATTTATAGTGGGGAAACATGAAGGAAAAAACCCCACTAAAAAATAAAGCACTTCCTCTATTAAGAATTTCTCAAATAATTTTATCCAACACTTCCACTTCTCTCAATCGAGTCTTACACAATAATTACAAAACAATTTCTTACAATTTTACAATTCAATGATCATAAACAATCATAAGACTCATTATTCCAATCCACCATGTGAGGGATCATCCTATATATAGGATGGATGAACTGGTCACAACATTTCACTCTTAACTATGGAATACCGAATTATAGTTTATTAAATAAAATTAAGAAAAAGGGTCATACAATCGTGGTCCACCAAAAGATATACCCACTTGACATTATTACACCAACACAAGCTCTTGTTTGGCGACCATGGATCTAAGAAATGCATGCCATACCATCTACATTACATCAATGTCTTAAATTTGAGCATTCTCGACATAGAGGTCACCATCCATGGTGACCCTCAACCCTTCCAATATTTTCAAGCACTTGAATCACAAAGTTATAATGAACCGTATTGTCTTATAATTGAAAGTATTCCATCATAATATCCATCGTCGTCGTCATCTACCACTTCCTACCTTTTACCCGATAGTCTTCGATCCACGTCACACAACAACTCATCATCATCTAATCCTATCTTACCCACACCATCCATATCCATTCCTCTTCTACCCATCTTTGTACCACTCAAGATGAAATCCATACGGTGTGGGAATACCAAACTTTCAACATCGAGAAGTTTCCACTCTCACCTAAACAACATAGTTGGCCCAACATGTGTCAAGTTCACAAGAAAAAATATTCACTAGGTTCTTCCACTTGTATCCATTTTGGGTTTCTTGCTACGAGTACCTCAATCCATCATACACCACATGGCTCATCAATGAATCCATACCGTACTACTCAAAAACAAATATTCAATCCCGGGACGATGATGACCCATATGGGTTATTCGGAAGAGGACTGGTTGCCACAAGAAAGGCATCCTTGAACCATTACTGTCATCCCCAACCTTGATGGTTACGGACTTGGGTATCAACCACTTGGTGAAAGTATCCACAATGAACATAATGACATGACTGAAACTACTAAGGAGGCCATAGAAACCATCGACACAAGTTCCATCTATAGCCAATATGAAGATCTCACCGCCACCAATATATTTTCTGATACCACCATTTTTTCCATCAATGTTGTTCTCACCTACCCGTAACTTATCCATTGGGACCAACATTCCACATATATCACCTTGGATACATTTTAAAATAAAGAGAAAAATCTTGAGTTCATGGGAACTCGAGATAACATACCTCTGACCAATCATAAGAAAGGTTTCTAAGTCTGTTTAAATGCTAACACATACTTTGGCGAACAAGAGTCTACCCTCTCTATTCAATCCCAATCAAATATCCCTCATATTAACTCTTGTCACCTTGAAGAGGAGGATCCCTTATAGAATTGTTCCAAGATCCTCCAAATCTCGAAAAAGATCCAAATGGATCAACTTCTTCCAGCTCCCGAAATGCTGCTGAGAATGGCTCAACATCACTAATCAAGGAAAATATTGACATTAATATTGGCACCGAAGAAGACCCCAAGATCCTTAAACTAGGGAATCCTTATCAGTAGAAGAACAACCCACCTTTACAACACTACTAAAGGAATTCTTAGACATATTCGCATGGTCTGTGTGGATATGTCGGGTCTCGATCCATCTCTAGTGGTCCATAATATCATAGTGCATAAAGATGCAAATCCAAAAAGAAAACATTACACAAGATGCATCCAAAGGTTTCCCTTCTTGTCAAAGAGGAATTACAGAAGTTACTTGAACTCAAATATATTTAGCCTATTGAATATTCTGATTGGATTTCAAAAATTATCTGGTAGGCAAGAAATCATTCAAATTTGCATAGACTTATTTGACATTTGCAAGGCTTTCCCAAAGATGATTTTACGCTCTACCAACATAGACGTGATCGTAGATCCCATAGTGGGCACGAGATGTTGTCTCTCATGGATGGTTTCTTTGGCTATAATCTAATAAAAATTACGAGAAGAATATCAACACAATATAGCTTTCACTACACCTTCAGAACATTTTTCTATCAAGTCATGCCTTTTGGGCTCAAAATGTTAGGGCTACTTAAGAATATGCTATGACTGTTATATTCCATAACATGATACATGAAATCATTGAATATTATGTGGATGACATCCTAGGAAAATACAAGACCATAGAAGAACATCCCATGGTTCTTCACTACGTCTTTAAATGACTCCAATAGTAAAAATTTCAACTTAATTGGAAAAAATGTGTTTTCGTTGTTACATCTAGAAATCTAATTGGCTTTATTGTCTCACGCCACAAAATCAAAATTTACCCAGAAAAATTTTAAGTTGTGGTTGAAATTCCTCTACCCATAAATATCAAACAACTAAGGATCCTACATGGTAAAATCGAGGCCATTAGAATGTTCATATATTAGTTTAACGAAAAAAGTGTCATCCATTTCATTATTTTCTCAAAAAAGAACATTCCATTGGAACGAAGAATGCTAAGATTTTTTTCGACAAACGAAAAGAATATCTAATAGGTCCTCCTTAATATTCTTTTGAAAACTAAAATAATATCTAATACATCCTCCAATGCTAGTGCCTCCTACTCCAGGAATTCCTATCCTCCTATACATTTTAGCTACACAACATGCCTTGGGGCTCTCTTAGCTCAACAAGATGATCATAGAACAGAAAAAACCATATATTATCTCAGCCACACACTAGTAGCTTATGAACTTAATTAATCTCATATGGAAAAAGCATGTCTTGCCATTGTCTTTACTTCTCAAAATTTATGGCATTATATGCTCAACAATAATGTCAAGCTCATAGCCTAGATAGATCCACTCAAGTATCTAATATCCAAAACAAATTTGACAGGCATATGCAAAAATGGATCATGTTATTGAGTGAATTTTACATCAAATATGTTAATCAAAAGGATATCAAAGGACAAGTCTTGATAGACTAGTTAGCGAAGCTCTAGTTTTTGATTCCACACCCTTGAATACATGGTTCCCAGAAAAATCCATATTCACCATTAAAGAATCATCCATGTAGACATTATACTTTGATGGATCCGTTACACATCATGGCTCAAGTGCAAGCATTCTCTTTATTACACCCCAAGGAGATGATCCCCAAGGCATTTTGGTTGGTCTTTCATTGCACCAATAATATAGTTGAATACAAGGAACTTCTAGGTAGAATACGCACAACTATCCAATGGAACATAAAAAATCTTAATGTCTTCGATGAATCAAAACTATTAATCAATTAGGTTAATGATGAATATTCCACCAAAGGCAACAAACTTGTTCTTTACAAAATAATGGTGGACAGTTTCAAAGCCCAATTTCAGCACATTCAATTTGAGAAGGTCCTCCGATAAACTAATAAGTTAGGAAATGTAATGGAAACCATTGGTTCTCTACTGGACATGCCCTTAGATTCCCTTAATACACAATTCTTGATTGAGAAACTCATAACTCCAATCTATGAAATTCTTGAATATGAGATGGTATGTGAGATTATTGGTCATGAATCCCCATGGTACCATGACATCTACACCTACCTCCATGACCAAACTCTTCCATCCAACCTTCCCCTTAACCATCATACTTTTTCATCTAATGTGCCTCCCGCTTCATCATCGTTGTCAAAACTCTATATAGTAGAGGCTTTGATTAAAATTTGTTGCGATGCCTTAATTCCCAAGAGGCTGAATTAGCACTTCAAGAAGTTCACGTTGGCATTTGTGGTGCCCACACTAGTGGTGTGGTACTTTCTAAAAATGGCGAACTATATACTACCGGCTTACCATGGAAAAATATGCATTTTCATACGTCTTCAAATGTGTCCCCATGTCAGAAACATGCACTGACCTTATCCATGCGCCATCCCAAGCTTTGCAACCCATCACTACTCCATGGCCCTTTTCCACCTAGGGTCTCGATCTCATGGGAAAGTTAAATCCCACTTCATTTGATGGTCACAAATTTATTATCACTACTACGAATACTTCACTAAGTGGGTCGAAGCCATTCCACTTACCTATGTTACTAGAAATCAAATATCCAAGTTCATTCTCAATCAAATCATTTTCTGCCATGGTATTCCATCTACCCTCATCACGAACAATAAAAATCCTTTAAAAATAAATGAGTCCATGATATTTGTGACCAATTCCACATCAAGATCAAATTCTCCACCCCATATTACCCGTAAGGCAATGGCCAATCTGAAGCATCTAATAAAATGCTCAAACACATCCTTGGTAAAATTTTGAGTCAATAGAGTCGTGATTGGAATACAAAATTCATCCTTCCTTATGGGCCTATTGGACATCCATCCACACTCCAACTGTCTCTACTCCGTAATCCCTAGTCTTCAACACTTAAATAGTCTTGCCTATTGAGATCGATCTCCCTTCCTTTTTGTATTTCTCCAACACCTCATAGATGATGAGGACTATCGTGTCAATCACCTACAAGAGCTAGAGTTGCTAGATGAGAAACACCTTCACGCCTTGAACAACCTCATAGCTTACCAAAATTTCCTTCACAAAAATTACATCAAGCGCATTAAAAGATACAAATTTGAATTTGGTGACCTCGTCCTCAAGGAGAACCAGTGTAGTGCTAATGATGATCGTGAAAAGAAAGTCATTTTTGAACCAAATTGGCTTGGACCATATGTTGTCATCATCAAGTTCGGCTTAAGTGCTTATAAGCTTGATACCCGAGATGGCTATAAATTAGAAAATCCTATGAAAATCATCCATCTAAAATTATTCTAGGCCTAAGTTCCCATCGCTCAAAATAAAATAAAATAAAATGAAAAAAATAAAAATAAAATAATTCATCCAATGGTGAAAACCACTGTGGTGGTGCCTTGGAAAGTACAATGGTGTGAAATTATTTTTGGCACTATGGTAATGTTATATATATCTATCCCCCAGTAAATATAGACAATAGTAGAATATGGAAATCAAGGAAAATCAAAATCCTTCATTTCGGGTTTCAGAGGGTGCATTGCATGCCTCTACTCCTGCCAAGGTCATTTCAGGTTTTCATGCATGCAAAACAAGTCTGGAATTCGAATCCTTCATTTTGGGTTTTGGAGGTTGCCAAACAGGTCCCCAGTCCCGAAATCCTTCATTTCAGGTTTTGGGGGATGCATTGCATGGTTGAAAACCTGACACAAAGAAAATATGCATTGCATGGCCAAAAACACAACACAAAGAAAATATGCATTGCATGGCCGAAAACCCGACACAAAGGATTTCGGGTTTCGGGAAACATGAGACATGAAGCATGCAAATTGCAAGACATGTCCCGATGCTTGGGAGTTTCAAAACCTGAAACACTACCTAGGAAAATCAGGTTTTGAAGTTGGGGAAACAAGTCGGGAAAGCATGGGGCGAAAACATGTTGAGCCACCTTCAAAACTTCGATGCATATGCAAGTCCAACTTCCGAACTCAAACAAAGGAAATCTTGGCAACACTAGCGGAAGCGGGTTTTGGGAAAACATAAGCATCAAACACATGTTGAGGCACCCTCCAAACCTGATGCAAATGCAAAGGAGAACCCCAAACCCGATAGGAAGCAGACCACTCGACTGGAAATATTCAAATGGCCATAACTTTTCACAGGGAGCTCGGATTCACTCAAGGATATCTTTATTTGGGTGAGAACAAGTTCTTCAAAAATTCAAAATACAGTTCACCATTTTTTGGGTTTGCTAGGGTTCTCACCTACCGCCATAATGAGATGAATTAAATGCAATCTGGAAGTGGTTGGGGTAGATTTCAAATTCCTCTCTTCTCCCTCTCTTTTTCTTCCTATAAATTGTAAGGAGGGGCTTCTTTCTAAAGGTTGGACATTCTTGTTTTTCCCCTCCCTTCTTCTCTTTCGCAGTGAATTTGTGGAGTTCAAACCTCCCATTCAAACTGTAATGCAATGTTTTTCCTCTTGGCTATTTGTAATGCACTATATCAATCTTTGGAGCAATAAAAACCAAGTCTATGGATGATTTCAACCCTCTCTTGTATTCATTGTGTTCAAGTGATCTCTCATCACAATTTTTGTTACCTGTGTATGTTTATTGTATTGCATTTTTATGGTTTGTGTTTAGTGGAAAAGCAGGTGTTCATCATTCCTTTGGTGCATCACCTTGGTTAGATTAGGTTTATTTTCTTGCATCTTCTCAACCCTGTCTCCTTGGCAAGTTAGATTAGGTTTTTAGTGAACCCTCTGCAAATTGTTTATGTGCACCTGAACAGAGGAATAGGAACCAACCTTCATTCGAGAGATTTCCGATTCACAAGGTCCCACACTTGGGAAAAGCTCCATGTTATGTAATCACACTAAGAGTCTCAACCCATCGAGTTGCAGACATTCAGGGGTGTTGTGATTCACCACCAACAGTTTTGGCATGATCTGGTGGGACCAAGAGGTCATTCCACAAGATTTGAAGGAATTTTCAAGAAATTTGGACTTAGAATTTGCAAGTTTTACAATTTCAAAATTTTCACCTTCCAGGATGAACTCCAAAATCAATTTTCAGAGGCCTAACTTGCTCAAAACAAGTCCAAATTTCACTAGTTGATAGATCGGGGGATAATATTCAAAAGGGTATCCTTAGATTTTGAGATTTTTACTTTCAAAATTTCATAGTTTTTAGTGTTTCAGGATTTCAAGGTCAAAGAACATCAAAGGAAAACCCAACTCTTTTCATTTCAGGTTTTGAGGTTGCAAACAGTCCCACCCTAAAATCCTTCATTTCAGGTTTTGGGGGATGCATTGCATGGTCCTATTCTTGACAACAGTGTATTTTGGGTTTTCCCAGGTGTTGAGCATGTCCCAAGTTCCGACACATGGAAATAAGGGTTTTGTAAGTTTCTTTGCATGACTCCGAGTTTCACCTGTATTTTCAGTGATTAGCAATACACAATAAGACCTAAAACTGAATTGAAGAACTGTATCCTCCAGGTCCTTCAAAGTTTTGAATTCTATTTTTAATATTGTCAAGTTTTATGTGTAACTTGGTAAAATATAGCCTTCTGAGGCTCAAGTTTCCCAACACATATGGTGACTCCAAAGGGATAGAATTCAACAAGGTGGTAAAAGGTTTCCTGTGCACATGAGAAGAATTCGAACTAGGTATGATACTCAAGAAGAGGGGCTATTTGTCTACCCGAAATTATCACTAGAAAGAGGACCAAAAAGATAAGGTAAAGGTGGTAAGAGGAATACCTGGTTTGAGATGGTCAAGGTTATATGCGCGCGCGTATCTGAATCCTGAATCAAAGTGATTGTGAGACCTTCCTTTTGGCTAGGAGGAACTACCTGTATAAGAATCAAAACAAGACCACCAAAGAGAGTTAAATGATATATGTAGTGGACTACCTAACATGTGCTAGATCCTGGAAGTGTGATACTTCCTAGATGGTGTCAGTCCACTATTTAAAACAATTCAATGCTGAAATAAAGTAAATATTGTCCTACTGTAGTTTAATATGATTTAGGCATCTCATACAAACGTAATAGGCTAGATCTAATCTAACAGCTAGGCTAGAAGGAGATCCAGAGGTCAAATAGGTTGGTTATAGGTGAATCTGAGCTAACAGGCTAGGTTAGATACAGATTTGAAGGTCAAATAGGTGTTCAAGTAGGTATAGGCCAGGAACAAGTTGTAATTCTGGTAGAGATCAGGTGACACAGAGACCGACCATGGTTTTATAAAACTCGATGATGGTTGGAATGTAACCGGTAATGGTTAGGGAGAACCGATGGTGGTTAGGTCAGGGGCTGGTGGACTCACACAGTCTGGGTTTTAAAGGTTTTTAGGAAAGAATGGAGTTAGTAGAAGGTGTTGGGTGATCACAGAGGAGGTATAGGTATGTTGCGAAGGTCTGGGGTTGGTGAGGTAGTCAAGTAGGTGGTTGGGCAAGGTATTACAATGGTTGGGTAAGGAGGGTGGCTGAAACTGGATAGGAGGAATGAAGAAATGGTAAAAGGGATAAGATCCTTTGTCAGGAGTAATACCGATGTTAATAAAAAAAAAGAAATAGATGAGAGGGAAACACTTACTTTCTGGTGAGCTACTGATCTAAGCCTAGTGGAAGAGTGGCGGTGTTGGAAGGTGTTGGGAAGAGGCTTCACTGTTGTCCTAGTGAACCTGGTTGTCTTGGCTATCAAAAATTAATCCTATCGCTTTTGCTTCACAAGCCCGAAAAGATCAATTCACGATAAGGAAATCCAATGCCAAAGGTTCAACCCCGATTACAAAGGTTTAGATGGGTCTATATAGGCTTGTTTGGTCCATCCCGGTATAACCAGCATTGGTTTAGGGAACCGACATCGGTTTAGGGTAAACCGACGTTAGTTTGGGTGAGATATCTCGGTTGTTCAAAAGTTTCCTGGGAAGTTGTTCCGCCATTTGATAAGGGTCTCTTCTTTTCTCGGGGTGAAAACCAACCTTAGGAGGCTTTTAATGTGAGGTGAGGGGATGGGTGTAATGTTAGGTTTTATTTAGGATATTGGTTTAGGGTTTAGGTTAATGGGTCAAATGATGGGGGTGGTTAGGTGAAGTGTATTTAATAAAGGTAATTTTATTAAATAGGTGTGTGAGGGTGGTGAATTAATTTAATGTAAATAATTAAATTAATATGTGTGTGGATGAAAGGTCATTAACTTAATTAAAATAATTAAATTAATATATATGGAGGTAAATGGCATTAATTTAATTAAAGTAATTAAATTAAAATGTGTGGGGTGTAGGAGGTAGGTGATAAGGTGTTGAGGATGAGGAAGTGATTATAGGGTGTGCAGTAGGGACCAAGGTGATTACGACATGATTTTGGTGTCTACATTTTTCCCCTTCTTGTTGCGTAGCTTGTATTGGTAAGTGACGTGAACAAGAATAGAGTGTGGTTGCCCCAAGTGGGAATGAGGGTGATCCCCCTCAAACCAAGAATTGATGAGGTGACAGAGGTGAATCAACGAGTGGTTTGATAAAAGTGGATGTGAAGAAGAATAGTGAAAAATGGGGAAAGGAGTAAAGGGAAAATCGGGCATATAGGTAAATGGGTAAATGGGCCAAGGTCAAAGGTAGTGGCAGTTGAATGCACGCACACGTATAAACTATGACATGGTACCAGTTGAAGAGCTTGCAAACTCTACATCGTCTAAGGTCGATAGGTTTATCCAAACAAGGTTGAAGTGATTCCGGTATCCAAGGTATAGGATATGGTCAGGAAGCACAACATAGGTTAGGTGCAGGAACGTTTAGGTATGTTCTGTACACCAAAGGTAGGGTCAGGATAAACGGTCATGGCACAATAGGCAAGGTAAGGTCATTAGGTCAAACAACACATAGGTAACAATGCACAAGGTATAGCGAGCACATGAGGTCAAAGGTCACAAAAAAGTTTTTCGGTCCAGTAGATAGGTCACAACATGGGTAAGGCCGAGGTAGGGGTAAAATAAGGAGATGCCAATCGGTGAATGAGGTGAGGTTAAAGAAGGTGGAGGGCCAGAGAGGAAGGTAAAGTGGTCCAGGTAGGTGTAGGGGAGGCAAAAGAAAGGGAGGTAAGGAAAATGAGGTCAATGTGAGGGCAATGAGTAGGCAGGTAACCGACAGCGGTCGGTATGAACCGATGATGGTGGAGAGGAACCAACATGGTGGTGAGCTAGGGCATCAAACCAGCAGCGGTCAAGGGTGAACCAACATCGGTTGAGTCGGGTAGGTTATAAAAAGTGAAAACCCGTGTTTTAAAATTCATTTGTGCATTTGGAAAAGGAGAAAAGGACAAGAAGAGAGAAAAGAGGAAGAGGACAAAAGAGTATGGCAGAGAGCTTGGTCAAGAGCCACATAGGTGAGATTGGTTGAGTGAGAGGTGGGGCCACGAGATCGGATCGAGCGAGGTGATTGGTGGAGAGAGTTGGAGGTCATTTGAGGATGGCAGAGGCTGGAGAGGGATCGAGAGGAGCGGCATGAGGTCGAGGTTCCACCACAATGGCGGCAATGGATCGTAGGATTTGAACCTTTGTTTTGATTTTTGAGTTAATTTGATGTAAAATGTAGAAAATATTAAAAAATGGGGGTTTGGGGGAAAGAATTTCAAAATGGGAAAAAGAGAGGGAAAAGGTAATAGTGAAGGGTAGGGGGTAGGGAAAAAGGGTAATGTAGGAACAATTAAGGGTGTAAAGAGGGATTTGGGTGGGTAGAATGTCTAGGAAGGGAAAAGTAGGGTTGGAAAGTCAGGGCGGGGTGGTAATGATAAGATCGACGCTCTGGTCACTTGATGGCCGACGTGGGGTAGAGTGACCGGTATGGTCACAAGAACAAAGACCGATGCCTAAAGGGAGACCATGGTCGGTCAGGGGATAACCGGGTCGGTTAATCCTAAGTGTAAATTGGGATAAAAAAGGGAAGAGAGTAAGGGTAGGGTGGGAAAGGGGTAAAGAGGGGAAGGGTTTAGGGTGAGAAAGAAGGGTGTAGGGAAAGGTGGGTGGTTTCAAGTGATAGGGTAGGTAGGTAAGGGTTGAGGGGTGGTTTCGGGTGAGGGTAGGTAGATAGGTTCTGGGTGGATGGGTTTGGGTAGGTGTCAGAAGATGTAGGTTAGGGTAGATAGGTTCAGGGTAGGGTAGGGCTAGGGTAAGGTAGATAGGTAGGGTGGGTATAGGTTTGGGTAGATAGGCATGGTAGATAGGTTTGGGTAGATGGGTTTGGGTAGTAGGTTGGGTTTGGATGGGTTGTGTAGGTTGGGTGAGAATTAGATAGGTGGGTGGATGGGGGGATGGGGGAAAGATTAGGTCAGGATGTGGGGTAAAAATAAGGTAAGTTGGGAAGGTGGACTAATATATTGCTTTTGTGGATGCAGCCCGAGACGAGCTAGCTATGATGAGGGACCGAGAGCCACTTATATCATAGATGGACATGGACAAGTGACTTTCGAGGAGTGGAGTCACATTGATGATGTCATGGCACTGATTGGATCCGCCATTATGGGTGGTCCATGTGAGAGAGCAAAGATTTTATGGTCCACACTCATCGAGAGATGGGATTCTACGACCAACACCTTCCACTTGCCGACAGGGGAGATGACCATCACCCTAGAGGATATATATAGGATATTGAGGCTACCATTAGTGGAGACCAGGTTTACTCAGTGACATCCAAGGTCACATGTATAGATGAGGTGTTTGGAGAGAGAGTAGAAGTTGCACTACCACAAAGCCAACCCGAGTTACCGAGAGGTTTATGCTGCCCATCCTGAGGAGATGAGGTTGAAAATGTTGATGATGGAGGCAATCAAGTGCTACTGCATTGCCATCTTGAGAGGGGGAGGTTCCCACGGTCTCTCGATGGGTGTCCTTCAGACATGATGATGATCGATCATACTAGTTTTACATGGGCACCAACTTTCTGCAGGTGCATTTATATAGAGATTGTGGGCCTACAGGTGATCACAGGAGATATAGTCTCAGGTGTTGCATTTTTCTTCTACACTATTGGGCCTATGAGCACATTGTGTGTGTTGACCGATAGGCCTACCCTGGGTAGATGCATTTGAGTGGGGAGTCATTCGAGTTGGTTATAGGTGATGGGTGCTAGAGGGTGGTGTACAGAGAGCCCAGGCTACATACGACGTAGTAGCATATTATGTAGCATGTACGAGACCAGAGAGCTGTCCAATAGGGATATAGTCCTGAGACCCTATGTGACCTATCCCTCTTACAAAGGGATGTATGCAGAGCTGAGGGGACTACATTATAGAGGTGGATAGAGGGATGTCAGTAAGGGAGCAGCAGATGAGATGACCTGTCAGACCGAGTGAGGCAACTAGTTTGGTTTAGTGCAGGATGTGCCCTCACCCTTCCCATAGTATAGGAGAGATGAGGTGGAGAGACCTTTGTCTCCACCCCATCCAGCAGAGTCGATAGGGGAGGAGGAGGAGCCCATGGACCATGTCGCATAGATGATGCAGGGGTGACAGTGGCATATAGCCAGTGGTGGGCCATACAGAGGCAGGGTCAGTAGGAAATACTGGGAGGTAGGGGTCACAGGTACAGGCCGAGAGGCCTAGAGAGTAGATAGGTAGCAGAGGGTGAGAGCCTCTGTGCATGTGCACATAGAGGAGGAGCCCGAGATGCATATATATTAGTAGATGGTGTGATGAGACCACCACATAGTCCTCGAGTGAGAGACAGGGGGCATGATAGTCTCCCATAGTGCCGAGAGTGTAGGTGGCCAAAGAGAGCCCAAAGGAGAGAGTAGAGGACATCTATCAGGTGAGGCACATGGGGTCAAAGATCAGATGTCAAACATCTAGTGGTAGATTGAGAGAGCTGAGCCACACTAATGAGAGAGGGGACCTGACCTACATGATGATGAGGCAAATATGTTATAGCAATGTGAGACAATATATCACCTATTTTTGTATTGTGGATTTTGATGTATACTGCCGTGAGACAAGAGATATTGTATTTATTTTTTTACATGATACCGGCCTCATGTGAGTCAAGACATTTTTGTATTGATAATGTGGCATGTGAGCCGATGATGATTATTTTGAGATACACATTTATGTGATACGGTGTACATCAGTATTGATACACACATGTATATATGAGGAGATAGATGATATTCAGTGTGATGTTGTTGATGTGTATGAGTTTTACTTTATTATGATATGGATGGAAAATAGATGAGTTAGGCATGATGATCGTTGAGATATTAGGCATGGATCGATATGTGAGATTTTAGGCATGGATCGAGAGTAATGTGATAGGCATGGTTGAGTCAATTGTGTTGATAGGCATGAAATCGGAGTCAATTAGTTGGTTTAGGCATGGATTGAGTCAGTTGTTTAGGCATGGATCGAGTCGTCGTTGGTTTAGGCATGGATCGAGTCAGGTTGTTTAGGCATGGATCGAGTCAGGTTGGTTTAGGCATGGATCGAGTGTCAGGTTAGGGCATGGATCGAAATGCATTATGGAGTTAGGTTGGTTTTTAGGCATGGATTGGTCAAGGTTAAGTTGGTTTAGGCATGGTTGAGTTAGGTTGGTTTAGGGCATGGATGTTCATTTCGGTATTTTGATAACAAATGGCAATATAAAGGCATGAGATAGTGTAAAATGTGGAAAATGTTGGTTATGTATGAAAATGTGAAATAATATAAGTGGTAAAAGTTATGTGGTATATGGTTTAGATGTCGAGGTTTTTGATATGAACAGAAATCAGTAAAGGTGGGGAAAATGGTTAGGGTAAAGAGTGGTCGAGCTAACCTTCCAGGGCCCCATGCCCTGGAAGTGTTGCCTACATAGTCCTAGAAAAAGGGACCTCAGACCGATGTAGTTCTCCCATAAGCTAGGAAAGAATATGAGAAGATAGAAGAATAGGTAGTAGTAGGTAATAGTTAGGTTATTCGAAGTCATAGTATGATTAGGTCAAGGTATTAGGTTGGTGGAATACAAATAGGTATGGGTGATTCGAGGTCATAGGTATGATTAGGTCAAGGTCGATTAGGTTAGGTGGAATATAGGTAAATAGGTATGGGTGATTTTAGGTCGATAGGTAGTGTTGATTCTAGGCCATGGGTATGATTAGGTCAAGGTCGATTAGGTTAGGTGGAATATAGGTAGATAGGTAAAGGTGATTTTAGGCTTGATTGAGGTGTGAGAAGAAAACCCCAAAAGGCAGGTGTCGAGGGTCTAGTCCTATATAGGAAGATCAAAAGGTAATGAAGAAGAGAAAAGATAGGAGGGGGCAAGAAAGCCACCCATTGGCAAGGATCAAAACGTATGAAACACATCTACAGATAGGCTAGTGAACGTAAGACCCTAAAGACATTACATGATTGATTACTCTAAAGGTGAAGAATAGTCACAGAATCACCAAATGTCATAGGTTCAGCAGGTCCCTTGAGGTAGTATGAGGTGAAGAGACAATGGGTAAGGAGGTGAAGGTAATTGGGTCATAAAATGGGAAAAGGAATGCCTTGGGCAATAGAGCCAAGATCACAATAGGCAAGTCCATGACGAAAAAGCTTGTTTTTCTTTTTCTTTTTTTTTTTGACTTTTGAGATAGACTGATCGATGCAGGAAGTCTATATGGGATGAATATATGGCTCCTTGAGGTCTTCGTGAAGAAGCTGATCGATGCAGGAAGCTTCTGAATTTTGATTTTGAGAAAATAGTCCTCTTTTGGAAAGACTATGTAGAGAGTTGTGAGCTTTTTATAGCTGTCCTTCGAGGGAGCAGTCTACTTATAGTGATAATTAAGGCGAAGATGTCCTTTTGAGGGATTCATCTTTTATATTGGAAGTTTGACTCAAGGAGTTGATCCCTTATATTGGAAGATGTCCTTCTGAGGGATTCATCTTTTTTTTTTTTGGATTTTTGCTTTTAAGTCATGGACAAGACTATAACGAAGCATTTGGTTCTTGTTGAGAAGGCAAGGGTGAATGACCATGGGATCTCATCTAAAAGAAGATGAAAATTATCCATGAGAATCATGCCATGTGCAGAGCCATGGTGCACATATTTAAGATAAGGCAAAAGGGTGACGGGTAATCACATGATCCTTGTTTAGTCATTAGAGATGAGGTGTGGAAAAGAAAAAGGTAAATGGCACTCAAGGGACAAACATGAACTAGATAAATAGTGATGTAGGACTAGAAGTCAATAATAGAATGGTCAAAGATGCAAGGCATTGAGGGGCTCAGGTTGGCTTACCATCAAGTGAAGACAAGTGATAAGCACCCAATCCATAGTCATGGGTCACGATGTATGGTCCAAGCCAATTAGGAGCAAATTTTCCCCATTTTTTTTTTCGCTTTGGTTACGTGTTGATTTTCCTTGAGGACAGATCACCGACCTTGAAGGTGCATTCATGGACATGTTTTTCATAGGCATGCTTGATGCATTTTTGTAGACTTGAGATGGTCGAGGGCATGAAGATGACGCTCATCTAATAACTCAAGTTGTGCTAAATGGTCTTGGAAAAGTCATCATCAATAAGCATATCTTGAAGAGAGATACAAAGAGATGGGATCTAGACTTCAGAGGAAAATACCCTGGGGTAGCATAGACCAAAGAAAAGGGAGTGGCAGCGTGGAGGTGCAAATACTAGTACGGTATGCCCAAAGAGAAAGGAATGTGCATATGCCAATCCTTCCCAGTATCATTAACCACTTTCATGAGAATTTTGTTTAGGGTTTTGTTGGTGGATTCGGCTTGGCCATTGGTTTGTGGGTAATATGGTGAGGAGAAGCTAAGCTGAGATACCAAAGGCATCACAAAGTTTCTATAGAGTTTTGTTTTTGAATTGTTTTCCATTATCAATGATAAGGCGATGTGGAACACCGAAGTGAAAAATAATGTGATGATTGATGAACTCACATATTTTCTCAGCTTTAGTGGAGATGAGGGGTACAACTTCAACCCATTTGGTGTAATATTCGGTAGTGGTGATGATCCATTGATGTCTTAGGGAAGAGTGAGGATTGATCTCTCCGACAAGATCCAAACCCCATTGAGAGAAGGGCCAAAGGTCATGAGCGACCTGTAAGGCATGACTAGGTGTGTGATGAGGTTGGCATGTTGTTGGCATTTTACACAACACTTAACGTAGTCACAACAATCATGATTGAGGGTCAGCCAATAATAGCCTAGGCAAAGAATGCGCTTTAGAACAACAAGGCCACTGAAGTGACCTCCACATATGCCATCGTGAACTTCTTTAATGGTATAGGGATTTCAGAGCTGGTGAGGCATCGTAAGAGAATATCCATCAAAGCCTTGTTTATAGAGAAGGCCTCCCATGATGACATAATGAGAGGCCTTTTTGAGAAAGGTGCGTTGTCCATTACGTGTGAGGTCAGAGGCAATATAGAAAGGGAAAGGTAGTCCGCAAGCTACTTATACCAAAGGTCTTGTGTGTTTAGTGAGGCAGTTCAGATGAGGTTAACACAACAAGATTTATAAGAAGGTCTCGGTATGCATTTTATGGTAACAAAGATGTCTGAATCGGCAGGTGAAGCAGGTATTTGGGAAGCGAGGCAGGCCATGGTATCCACAAATTTATTGGTGGATCACGAAATGGTTTGAATTTTATAGTGATCAAAGGTAGTCAACATGATGCTAATGTAACATTTGTACTCTTGAAGTATTTCATTATGACACTGATAAACACCATTGACTTGGTTTACTACCAGTTGAGAATCACCAAAGATATTAATGGATCTGACATCTAAGGCATAGGTAGTCATGAGACCCAATACGAGTGCTTCATATTCAGTGATATTGTTGGTGCATTCGAAGTCGAGTTTGAATGATAAGGGCATGGGTTCACCATCAAGAGGAATGAGGATAATGCCTACACCACCCCCACGCTGACATTTGGAACCATCAAGAATAAGGTCATTTGGTAAGGGTCATCATCCAAAGAGAGGTTAGCAATGGATTCATCAGGGAAATCAAAATTCAAAGGTTGATTCCCAGAAAGAGGCGCATCAACGAGCTGGTCAGCAATGGCCTGGCCCTTGATAGATTTTTGGTGGATGAATTCTAGGTCTAGGTCAGTAAGAGCATGAGCCAACATGTGGCACATTGATTTTGGTAAGGTTTAGCATACATGAAGTGTAAGGGGTCAGTGTTGGTCACAACATAGGTTTTGTGGTTGAGTAGGTAATGGTGAAGTTTGGTGGCAACAAAAACTAAGGCTAAGCAAAGTTTTTCAGGGTGAGTGTATCGGGTTTCGTAGTCCATAAGGGTACGAATTATAATAAACCACCTACTCCCTATGTTGTTCATCACGATGAGTGAGCATAGCCCCTAAAGAGTGATCAGTAGCAGAGATGTATAGGTAGAAGGGTTGGTCATCTTTAGGTGGGATAAGTACGGTGGTTGGAGAAGGTATTGTTTTAAGGCCTCAAAAGATTTGTGGCAGTCGTCATCCCATTTGAAAGAGACATCCTTTTGAGAAGGTGATGAAATGGTTGACAACGGTCAGAGAGTTGGGAAATAAATCGATGAATAGATTGCAATTTACCTTGCAGGCTACGAAGTTGTTTAAGGTTAGTGGGTGGAGGCATTTCCAAAATGGCCTTGACTTTAGCAGGGTCAAATTCTATACCACGTAAGGAAATGATAAATCCCAGGAGATTTCCTAGAGAACCACAAAGACGCACTTTTTAGGTTGAAGGCGACAATATTTAATGAGGCAGTCAAAGATGGTTTCAAGGATAGTGAGATGCTCAGCCCGACGTTTAGATTTGGCCAAGAGATCATCCACGTAATCTTCCAATATGTGATGCATGATATCATGGAAGATGTAGGTCATAGCACGTTGATAGGTGGCACCAAGCATTTTTAAGGCCAAAAGGCATGACTCGATAGCAGAAGGTCCCCCAAGGGGTAATGAATGTGGTTTTGTGTTGATCCTCTGGAGTGAGCAAGATTTGGTTATAACCCGAGAAACCATCCATAAGTGATAACATCTCATGGCCAGCGGTAAGGTCAACCAACTGGTCAATACCAGGCAGAGGAAAATCATCTTTAGGGCAAGGCAAGGTTGAGATCACAGAAATGGTGCAAATGTGAAGTCCCCCTGTCACCTTAGTGATAGGGACAATGTTAGAAATCCATTGGGGGTAATCGATGGGTAAGATGAAGGAAACTGAGAGAAGGCATTGAAGTTCTTCTTCGACGCAAGAGAAATGCAGGGTGCATTTTCCTCAACTTTTGTTTTATGGGTTTGGCATCGGAATGGTTACAATATTGTGGACCATAATAGTGGGATCAATGCCGCATGTCAACATAGACCAAGTGAAAGCATGGCTATGATTTTAAGAAAAGAAGTTAGGGCTTCCTGTTTAGCAGCATCCAGAGATTGGCCAATCTTGAGAATGTGGGGGTCATCCTGAGTGTGGATGTTGACTTTGATAGTCGATTCATTCAACATTGTTTGTGTCTCAGAAGGTAACGACCGATGAATATAAGAGTCTTCAACACCAAGGTAGGTGAGTATGGACTCATCATCCTAGCATTGAATGACATTAATAGAAGGAGTATCGTCCCCTATCATGTCAGGATACAAGAAAGGAAGAGAGGAAGGAGCCTCACCATCACGGTGATAGGTCAGAGGCCCCAAGGAAATGGTATTTATGGAAAAAAAGGTAGGAGGGATAGATTCAGATCCATCAACTCCGTTGGTGAAGGTGGGGTAGGTGAAGAAGGTGGAGAGGGTCAATGTCTTCAATGAGTTCAATACGGGGCTTTTTGGTAGGTAGTTTGGTAAAACCGATTCCACTATGATCATTGTGTTTACACGTGGTACATGAAATAAAAATGTGATGACCTTGTTCATAAAGGCCAAAGCTGAAACCCTTCTAGGCACAGGGTGTAGGAAAGTGTGAGCGAATCGGCGGTTGGTAAGTGACTGAAGGTCAGCCAAAAAAGGTTGGGTTTGTGATGGTGGTTTGGGTGTGTAAGTGGAAATGTCAAGTCCCCATAGGTAAGATGGGTACGGAGGTGGGGAGGACCATAAAGGAGATGCACTCACCTATGTGTGATCATAGTGAGGATGTTGGTGAAGGTTTCCATACTCTTGTGGAGTAAGGAATGTATTGACATTGTACAGTGATACTCCCCATAGTGAGGCATTGAAAACACCTTCCAGGGATTAGTGGTTGATATATTGGTGGCTGGAATGGAGGAAGCATTAGAAGTTAGATCGGCAGAGGTGTTGGTTAGTTGGGAAGCTGATGTGTGACTGGTAGAAGTGACAACAGCGATGGGAATAGAAGATTTGGGTGAAGGTGAGGTGGGAAACTGGTGGATGGGGTCATGTGTGAAGAAGATGTAGGAAGGGAGGTAGATGCCTTAACAGGTACAAGGACATCATGGGCCGGTAAAGCATGTCAGTAGGTTTTGAAAGGTGATGGGTCAGCTGAATGGTATAGAACATCCTTCATGTTCGAACTTTACACATCGGTGCAAAGTAGAAGGAACACAACCCATGGCACGAATCCAGGGTCTGCCGAGCAACAAATTGTATTGAAACTCCCCTTCCAACACGTAGAATAGCTCAGAATAGTACGGGACCCACATGAACGTGGAGGATGATAGTGTCGAGTGTAGAGGTAATAACATCATTGAATGAATGCAACATGACTGGATGTTTATGCATGTAGTTGTTGGTATGCGCATTTGTTCGAATGCGTGAGAGGAGATGATGTTAATGCTAGTGCCCCCATCGATCATAACATGTCGAAACGTATATTATCGACATGGATGGAGATGAAAAGTGTAGGATCTGGGTCATCACTTTGGGGGGCACAATTTCGTCATCTGAGAAACTAAGGATAAGAACTTGATGAACAAGTGGAGGTGATGAGGTAGATGGAAATTTGGTGAGAGAAGCGACATGATGAGGTGTGATAATAGATGCTACAGGTGTGGGGTCATTAGGTAAAACCTTAATAGATCAAGGACCTCCATGAGAGCTTGATGATGAGATTCTCAAGGTTTGATGAGGTCGTATAAGGACATTTTGAGGGGAGATTGGTGTAGTTGTTTGAGCATGGTGCGATGTGTGATGCCATTAGAAATGGGGTAATGTAAAGGCAGGATATAGTTATTTTAGGTATGGGTGCAGATGGTATGTTGGGTATAGGATTGGTTGGTGGGTCAATTGCCTTTTCTTTTCCCTTCTGTGCATGTGTAGTGATGTGTACCATGTTGATTTGAGGGAAGTTGGCAAATGGAGAAGGTGTAGGGTAAGTGGTATAACAACATGAAGGGAAAAACCTACTGGAGGAGAAAAGCCTTATGAGGTGAGTTGGGCACAATGACATTTGGGTGGAGGCATGGCAAGTTCTCTGATGCGAACCATGTTAATTTCAAATTTTGGGGGTGGCTCTATGAGCTGTGAGGGTGGAGGTTGTGGTATAGGTGTAGGAGGAAGATGTGAAGAAGGTGGTGAGGGTGAAATAGGTTCATCATCCAGGAGGTCATCATCATCAAAATTTGGGTCAGAAAGACATAATTGAATGAGGGAAGCCTTTAGACCCTTACAGTTCTCAACATCATGTCCTGGCACACGATGGTAAGCACAAATTTTAGTATCATCAAACCCTTCCAGCTTTAGGTTTAAGAGGGTCGTAAGGTCTAAGAGGAGGGAGGGTGATAGCAAAGCTTTCCAGGAGGTTAGCCAAGATGGTGGCATATGATCCCACCAATGGATCACAATGCGAAGTGAAAGTAGGTTTGGTTGGAAGATTGGGTAGTTGTGGTGGTAGTTGAGGTGATGCAGTCTTGGATTTGGGTTGTACTTTCTTTGGTGTAGGTGCAACAACAAAAAGAGGGGTAGGTTTAACCACCTCTTTGGAAATTAACGGTTTTTTTCGATTTTGGTGCTTTTTCTTAGGTAGAGGTGTAGGGGAGCACGTGATGTAGATGGCAAGGCAAGATGGTGGGAGAGGACGAGTGACCCAAGGGGACAACTGAGGTACAATGGTAGGTGTTGGTCGAGGTCGAGAGGGAGGTACAGTGAGGTGGAAGAAAATGTCATGGGTAGTGAAGGAGGTATAGAAGGTAATGGTGGTATAGGAGGTAAAGAAGTTATAAATGGTGATGAAGGACGTAAGGCTCACCTAGGTAGAGCTACAGGCTATGGTGAAGGGGTCAAGGGAATTTTAGGTTTACCCCTGGAGAGAGTAGATTTTGTTAAGGTAGAGGGGTGAGGTCCCAAGATGGATGGTAGGGGTGAAGGTGATAAAGGTGTAGTTGGTGAGGTCGGTGTGTGTGGATTAGAAGGTTGGGTTTTTCGTTTAGGTTGAGGGATTGATTCAATAGGTATATGGGAAGATGTGGTCAAGTGTATCTTGACAGGAGGATGTGCAAGGTTTGATGTGGGTGTGACCCCTAGGACACTAGTGGGTTTAGATACAAGAGATGGTGTTGGAATACATTGGCTAGTAGGTAGAGAGGCAGGTATAGATGAGGATGATGCAATAGAAGATGTATCGAGAGTTATGTTCATGTGCGGTTTGGGTTTTGAAATATCTTTGGATAAATGGTAGAAGTGTCAGTGGAAGATGATTGCATTTGGGTCGAGACCGGAGTAAGAGACACCCCCAAAGTAAAGACCTATCAACATAATCCAGGTGGTCAGCCAAATGTGAGAACGACACTGTGGTAGATGAGGTAGATGTGGAGCGAGTGGGTATTCCCGTAAAATGTGTCTGAGAAATAGGGAATTCACTGGCTTCAGCCTCTATAGGTAAGAGAGCCAAAAGTAGGTCCGTATGATCTTGGGTAGCTGATGGAGAATGGTCACCAAGCTGGTTAAAAATATATTACATCCCGAATAGGTGGAGAAGATGATGGGTACTCCTCTATGGGTGGCGGAGGAGGTACAATTGGTAAAGCAACTCACTAGGTAGGGAAGCTAAAGGGGAAATGATATCGGTGCTAATGAGAGACTCCTCCACAGGTGTATGGGAGGTGAAGGGCTTTCCTCTATGGGTAGAGGAATAGATAAAGTGGGTTCCTATGTGGGTAGAGGATTTTGGGCTAGGATTTCCTCGATGGAGGGGATAGGAGATATTTGGGAATCAAGTGGTAAGTCGGTAAAGATAACATGTACCTCACGTGTATTACTTTCATTGTGTGAGGCATCACTAGTTTGATCATTAGATGGGGAATGGTTAGGGAATTGTTTCTTGAATATATGAAGGTATTGATTGGCAGGTGCATTAGGGTTATCCAGGACTAACTCACTACTCTCGAGCATTCCCTAACAATGTTTTTAAAGGTGATACAATTGTTATCACTGTGACCATTTACATGGTGATAGTTACAATAGTCATTTTCCTTGTACCAACCTAGTATGGGGTGAGAGGGGTCAAAACCAGTATGTGGTTTGATAGGAGGAAGGGTGATGGCATTAGCTTTAATAAGTTTTTCCAAAATAGATGAATATGGTTCCCAATTGAGGTGTATTTCTTTTTTCATGTTTGAATTGGAAGGCTTGACCGGTGAAAGATTCGATGAAGGTTTAGCATGATTAGATGGATGAGTAGCGCCATCCTTAAGTACCATTGCGTTAGCAGCCTCCTTGGCTTTGGAATAACTCATCCGAGGTTTTAAGGAAGAGGAATTCGTGTGATTTAAATGAGGAGTTTGGTTTTCATAATTGTATCTTCTTCTCTTCGATGGCATGAATTTCGAGCTTACGTGCCATGGTGAAAGCCTCATCAAATGTGTAGAAGGTTTGCACCTATAATGTAGGTGAGATATGTCTAGCATAGGCTTATGTGAAGAGCTTTATGAGTTTAGTTTGTGGTAATTGGAAAGTGAGTTGGTTGATTAGACTATGCCAACGAGCGACAAAATCATGTGATAGATTCATCATCGTATTGGCACGTAGAATAAAGATCGGTCATGGTAACCTTCTTGATGGTGTTAATGAAAAAATGATCCAAGAAGGCTTGGGCTATTTGGTTGAATGAGAAGATGGAACGTCTAGGTACTCCACTATACCACCCAATGTCGACCGCTTAGGGACATGGGAAAGGTTTGCAAAAGCAGAGCATCATCATGGGAAATTAAGTAACACCCATGTTTGAAAGATCGCAAATGTTGCTGTGGGTCTTCTTTACTGTTAAAGTGGTTAAACTTAGGCATCTCCTAGTGTATGGGATATGGGCGAATGGGAATGGATGGGTGAATAGGCTCATTACAAATCTTGTCATAGGTGAGAGAATTATGGGAGCCAAAAACAGATGCTTCTAATGTCTGCATCTTATCCATCATTAACTTGATAAAGTCATTGTTAGGTTGTGAAGATTGGGTACCCCGTGAGTGAAAGGAGGTTTGTTGTGGGACATATGAAGAATACGACATGCCAGAATATGGTGGTGTCAAATAAGGAGGCGGGAATTGAGAGACAGACATCGAGGGTATATACCCGACTGAATGACCGATGAAACAAGAGGCGGCTGGTAGTAGGTATGTGAGGGTGGGACACTTATAGTGACCCTGGTAGAGATGGGAGGTAGAGATTGGGGAATAGAAAGGAAAATGTTTTGAAATGGGGTAGAGGTTACCGACACCAAGGGTGGTAGCATTGCGACTGGTATATATGAGACAATAGGTGTGGATGATGCTATGTTTTGGGTGGTGGATGAAGGTATGGTGGAGACCGGGTGCTATAGAGGTAGTGGATGCGGTCAAAGCTGGCATGGGACCTAGCTATGACACAACACAACTAGGGATAAAACAGGTGAGGTCACCATGGTAGGAGGTGGAGCCAAGGTGGAAGCGATCATTAGGGATGGAGATAAGGATACGAGCATGCCATAGATCAATTGACCCGAGGCATCTCGAGTGGAGGCATGGGTGAGGTAGTGGCTCAAAGTAGTGGGATTCTGATCTAGGAGTCGTGCGAACTCCGTGTCACCTGTAGGAATGGTGATAGGTTGATTAGGATCCATGGATGATGAGATGGAAGGTGGCAAAGGACTAGGTGATGAAGGGCTAGGTGGGAGTGGTAGGAAATAGTGTGAAATACGAGGGCGCTTTCCTGACTACGGGTTAGCACCATGTGGATAGGAACTGATTTGCGTAAGACTGTATTATGTTTGAATGGCATAGAACACAACAAAACTAGGAAAAACAAACGATGAATGTATTAGGTTAGCCGGTGAGATGTAAAACAAAGACAGGTGACCGACGCTGTTTGGGTAAACCGATGCTGGTTAGGTTTAACTAGTGCCGCATCATGAAAAACTAACAGTCTATTAAATGATGGTCCTGTGACTAACAATTTTCACACAGGATGAGACATAACGTAACTGTGATTGAAGTAACAACAATATGAAAGGTGATAGGATCCTTTTATAGCTCAGAAAGTGAAATAGGTGTCTTTTGGATAGGTATCCAAGAAGATTTCAAACCGACGTCAGTTGGGTTAAACCAATGCCGGTTAAAGATAACCGTGAGTTATTGTGAAATTGTAACATAGAATAAGAAAAGTGGTTGTAATTTAAAATTTGGTGTTGAATCAAACCTAGAAGTCTGAGGATGATGTAGATGTGGTCCAGAACACTCGTGACAAAGTCAAAATACACCGACTATGATTGGGAGTGTGCAAGGAAAGACAAAATGATGATCGAAATCTCTCACCTCAAAACACAAATCAAGCAGAACACTAAGAAAGAACGTTCCTAGAGTGCTTATTCTATTACGTTTGTTTAGCTTATGCTATTTGTATGGACTATTATATGAATGAACAATAGAATTTCTTGGTGAGGAAGGCTTCCTACGAAGAAATAATTCTAAAGGGTGAGTTTTCAGGAATGTTATGGTGGGGAGGGCTTCACTTTGAAGTATGACTCGACATAGCAGTGAGCTGGGTGCCCACTGTACCGTGATCATGTGATCACCTATAGCTTCTTCCAGGTAGGATGTTGTTTAAGAATGTATGTATTTTGAATTTTTGTGTGGTTTGGTAAGACTCAAAGAAAGAGAAAAGGATAGAAGTGCTTTTCTACGATTCATTTGTCAACCATCAGCTGGTCATGACTTCCAGCATATAGGTTTCCCTCAATTAATGTGAGCTAATGAGTTAAATCAGAATGCAATGCACTTGTTTTAAACCCAAATCGAAAGTATGATATTTGATGACAGCAATAGATGAACAGGAAGAGGGATGCTCTTTCACTAAAATGTAGAAAGCAAGAATAAGAAGGTTCTTTTAAATACACCAAAAGAAATGTGTCTTTCAGAGCAAATAGAAAGAAGAGAATGTTACCAAGGAGAAGGTATTAATGTGAATGCTATTAGAAGGGAAACAAACACACATAATTTTTCACCTAGGAATGAAGAAAGATGCAAGGAACCCCAAATGGGTCCCACTGGGCATGCCAAAATGTTTCACCTGATTTCTTAGTTTTCTGAGAAGTACTTGATGAAACAGATAAGGTAAAGGTGGTAAGAGGAATACCTAGTTTGAGATGGTTGAAGGTTGTAGTGCGCGTATCTGAATTCCAAATCAAAGTGATTGTGAGACCTTCCTTTTGGCTAGGAGGAACTACTTGTATAAGAATCAAAACAAGACCACCAAAGAGAGTTAAATGATATATGCAGTGGACTGCCTAGCATGTGCTAGATCCTGAAGTACGATACTTCCTAGATGGCTATCAGTCCACTGTTTAAAACAATTCAATGCTGAAATAAAGTAAATATTGTCCTACTGTAGTTTAATATGATTTAGGCATCTCATATAAATGCAATAGGCTAGATCTAATCTAACAGGCTAGGCTAGAAGGAGATCCAGAGGTCAAATAGGTTGGTTATAGGTGAATCTGAGCTAACAGGCTAGGTTAGATACAGATCTGAAGGTCAAATAGGTGTTCAGGTAGGTATAGGCCAGGAACAGGTTGTAATTCTGGCAGAGATCAGGTGACACAGAGACCGACCATGGTTTTATAAAACTAATGACGGTTGGAATGTAACCGGCGATGGTTAGGAGAACCGACGACGAGTTAGGTCAGGGGCTGGTGGACTCACACAATCTAGGTTTTAAAGGTTTTTAGGCAAGAATGGAGTTAGTAGAAGGTGTTGGGTGATCACAAAGGAGGTATAGGTATGTTGCGAAGGTCTGGGGTTGGTGAGGGTAGTCAAGTAGGTGGTTGGGCGAAGTATTGCAAAGGTTGGGTAAGCGAGGTGGTTGAAACTGGATATGAGGAATAAAGAAACAATAAAAGGGATAAGATCCTTTATAAGGAGTAATACCGATATGCTAATAAAAACTGAAATAGATGAGAGGGAAAACACTTACTTTTTGGTGAGCTACTGATCTAAAGCCCAATGGAAGAGTGGCTATGTTGGAAGGTGTTGGGAAGAGGCTTCACTGTTGTCCCAATGAACCTAGTTGTCTTGGCTGATCAAAAATTAATCCTTGCTTTGGTGGTGCATCTGAAAAGATCTAATTCGCGATAAGGAAATCCAATGCCAAAGGTTCAACCCCGATTACAAAGGTTTAGATGGGTCTATATAGGTTGTTTGGTCCTTCCGGGTATAACTGGCGCATCGGTTTAGGGTAAAATAACGTCAGTTTGGGTGAGATATCTCAGATTGTTCAAAAAATTCCTATGAAGTTGTTCCACCATTTGATAAGGGTCTCTTCCTTTCCTCGGGAGAAACCAACCTTAGGAGGCTTTTAATGTGAGGTGAGGGGATGGGTGTAATGTTAGGTTTTATTTAGGATATTGGTTTAGGGTTTAGGTTAATGGGTCAAATGATGGGGGGTTAGGTGAAGTGTATTTAATAAAGACAATTTTATTAAATAGGTGTGTGAGGGTGGTGAATTAATTTAATGTAAATAATTAAATTAATATTGTTGGTGGATGAAAGGTCATTAACTTAATTAAAATAATTAAATTAATATATATGGAGGTAAATGGCCTTAATTTAATTAAAGTAGTTAAATTAAAATGTGTGGGAGTGCAGTGATAAGGTGTTGAGGATGAGGAAGTGATTATAGTGCTACGGTAGGGGTCCAAGGTGATTACGACACGATTTCAGTGTCTACACCCAAATACAAAAGCTTATAATAAAAGTCCGATTGGTAGAGGAAACCCCTAAAATCCTTAAATGAAATAAATAACAACAATAAAATTACAACTAAACTAATCTAAACTAGATCTCCTTGTAGAATCCTCCATAATTCTTCCTCCTTTGCTTCCATGTCCTTCTCTTCTCTAATATACAAATTTTAACAAAGCAAATAGATCAAATGAGGGAAATGAACAAAGGAAAGGCTTTAATAAAAACTCATAAGGAAATTTAGGGCTAGATGGGAACCCTAGGATCTAGTGGCCAAGATTGTTTTGATCTAAGGGTGGAGGTTTCACCCTACTTTTGTTAGGTGAGAATGATTTTTATAAATGTTGTTTTAAAAACCTTATAGTATGTGTAAATGGGGAATGGGGCCATTTAATTGCCATAGAGTGCTAAGCCATGGTTAGTCCTTAAAGAAGCTTTAGGTAGTTATTAGAAAGGCCTCTAAGTTAATAAGATAATGAATTTAATTATTTAAACAAGGGGTTAACCATATTAGGAGGGAACATTAACTTAAGTGAAGAAAACATTTAATTAAGTAAATTAATCTAGGGTACCTTCCTAATGCATAATTGATTAATGGACTCTAGAGATAAATTTGAGAATATGTTAACCTTTGTTCTAGACCGGGTTCTTCAATTGAAAAGTTGAGTTAGTGGTGTTAGTTAGTTGTTGTACCCTAGGGGATTAACATCCTTGTAACATGTTTTATCCTTCTACCTTGTTCTTGTAACAAAAAAAAAGTTCACAAATTTTGGGTTAAGTGTTGGGAGTTAGCGTGTTTTTAGAACGTCGTTTTGATGGGCATTACAAAGGGTTTCAGTTCAGATTTGGAACAACTATTTTATAGGGTTTTATCTACTTAGTTCCTAATTTGCAGAAGTGTTTTTTAGGGTTTCATATGTCCATTTTAAGATCTAGAGGTTTGGATCATTTCTATATATTTAGTAGATGTTATTTCTAGAAAATCATATTTTAATCAGTTGTATTCACATAGTTATGAATTTTTGAAGTTTTCCAGCAGTTTAGGGCTTTTTGAAAATTACTGGCAGTTATATATTACTCAGAAAAATCAAAAAATATTTTTCTAGTCTTTGTTTTCACCTTAGCAAGTTCTCTATAAAATTTCATGTGATTTGGGAAAGTATTTTGCAAGATATCTATAAATTTCAGTTCGCTACCCTAGTTGGTTCATTTCTAGAAATTTCGAGAATATTATTTGCTACAAATTATTATCACATTTTCTCAAATTTTAATATTATTCCACAAGAGATATTTCACGATAATTCTTACATATGTAGTATGACACAATTACTGCAAATATCATCATCTAATTTTATAAAAGTCCACAAAGTGTTCCCAATGACTTCAAGGCAAGAATCTTTCCAAAGCTATAATGGTAGGTGAGGAATGCGAACCCAAATAGGAAGGGATTTTAAGGAGTCTTTTGAAGGATATAAATAAGGAAACCAAGGTTTAGATATGAGTGCATGATCACACCACACCCCATACGAATTATGAATATTACTAAGGTCTTCAAAGGAATAAAACAAAACAATGAAATACGCTGTAACACATGGGTACAATGCAATCATATCATTTATTTTGGACTCCCATTCACAACAATCCACTTGTTAATCTTGATAAGCTTAGGCCAAAAGTGGTTGAAGCATAAAATGGGCGCAATATTAAAATAATTCTCCTCCATGTCTTGAAATTTTTGGAGAAGAGCATCATCGCTTATAATATTTATAATTTCAAGATATAAATTCATTTATGATTTTACAAGTTGAATTTTATGTATAAAAGTGTGCCATATTACCATTCTTTCATCCAACACTTCACCCACATGGCACTTGAATGTCTTAGGATTGCATATATCATATCTCAAGACCACATTGGGGATATGACATTTTTGTTGGAAGAATTATAATCAGACCCTCTTTGGGGATATGATAGTTATTATGCATACACAATTTATGCTCAAGTTAAAAAAAATATCATTGTTGTTCTTACACTATGTATAGTCACCCACACGGGGTACTTTTTCAATTATATAAATTTGAATTTTTATTTTCCTATGTCACACATGGTGTGGATAATCTCTCTCTTTTGAAACACATTATGCATATGAAAGGAGGACATATATTCCATTTGGTTCTACCTCCACACTTATAGGAGACTTCCTACTATACAAGAAATTATGTTATGGTGATACAAAAAAATAATGCATGGTCATACCCCGTAGAGACACCAAGATTGGATTCAAATATAATACACATCCATAAATGGATTTCATTGTGTCTTCATCAAAATATTCAACACATCAATGATGTGTATTTGTTCCTTTTATCTTTTCTTTACTAGATCTAAATAGTTCTTTGATTATGGATTTTTATAGAGACAATGATTTACTTGCACATCTCCATCGAGATGTGTAGATAAAAATCTATTTCTATAGCCTAAATACAAAAGCATGGATGTTACTTCAAGATCATCACAACCCTCAAACCTAGAGATCCAATCATTGCTCTTTAATCCATTCAAAATTTCTCTCATGATTACTTGCATAAAGAATTCGAGAAATCTCAATACGTGAAAAGGTGATGAAAACGTCTCTCTATCCACAAATTTTACATTTAAATACAAGGACAAATCAATGTGAGGATTCCCTGTAGACACCTCATTTTGGTACAATAGTAGTTGATCATTACAATGTTAGAGTATTTATGTGTTTAGTGTGAAATAGGTCAACCTAGACTATTATTGCCACATGTTGATTTTATTGTTTACATTTTGGCATGTTCCCTTTAGTTGTATGCGACTTTTGACACTTTCAACTTAAACCTTTATGACATTTTCTTCTTGTTATTGACGCTTCATTCTTTCATATTTGTCCCTTATGTAATTTCTTTTCGCATGTTTCTTTCTCATCCATAATTTTATCATTACTCATATTTCTTTTCTTGTAAATACGTTTATGGGATATGTAGTAATATTTTTATGGTTTACAATAACCATACCATTACAATATCAATTTTTTCTAAATATACATCTATAATTCTAGATCTTTGTTTTGCATGCTGTTTAAAGTCATGTTTTGTGTACGTTAAAGTTGTAACCAATAATTTTATACCTTTTAACAAAACTTTAATTTAAATATAAAATTTATATTTATACACAATTACATAGTGTATCTAACAAAATAATGGAGTACAAGTGAATTATATTGATGTTGTAAAGTAACAAACTTATTCCATTTCTAAAGCATCTATAGACCAAAAGAAAGATTAAAGTGTTTAGAGAATGATACACTATTTACTATTCATTGAAAAAAATTAGGGTTGATGTCCACATATGCATTACTCTAGACCTTGTTTTGAGAATCATTATACTTGTGTGTTGTTGATAAGATTGATTGCCCAAAAGGGCTCCCATTGAGACATACCCAAATCCAACCCTTGTGTTTTGACAATTTTACAAGGTGTTAATATAGAATTAGTGTTTCAAGGATGAAGAAAAGAAAATTGAATGACTCGTACAATTTGATGATAATTTTAAGTTTGTACTCTCTCACTATCTTCACACGTTTTCTTCAATTTATTAACAATTGTTTTCACATTTTCCAATAATTTTGTATATCTTCAAAACCATAACTATCTCTGTAACACATTTATTATTTTATTTATTTATAATCCTAAAATAATCAAATTCACTAATTGAATGTAATTCAGCAAACCCACTTTCCACTTCTAAAGTATTCTACACCCTGTTATCCATGTGTTGGAAGGGACACAAGATACGGAGGAAATCACGTTGCAGTTAAAGTTTGATCGATATTGCTTATTGTTTAAGCATTAAATAAACAAAACCATTATTCATGGGAGAAACGATTATGGCACCGGGAGCGTTTGTAAATAGAGATTCCCCATATCTTCCATGGTATTTTAATAATCGCCACTTTTGGCGCCTTTGAATTATTGATGCTTCTTTACTCTTATGCTCCTGACAATGTTGGCCGTCATTGCTACAGCGAGATCATAAAATGTGCGCTATTTTAGTTTTGCTGTCTTTAAATCTGACATCTCTCAGATACCCAACGATCTGCAGACATGAACATCCAATGAATTTGCCCTATGTTGTGGCAGGCTTGTCACCAGAATCTGGTACTTGTATAAATTATTATTTTTATTTACCAGATCGATGTTTTTTATATGCTAATATGTTTTATTTGAATTGTATTACTAATCTGGAGAGATGTAAATGTCCAACCCACGTCAGATTTTTCAAGTTGAATCTTCTCACGTAAGAAATAATGCCTGCGTATGTTTGTTCAGCTTGTTTTTGTCACAAGAGTTCAGGACTTCGTTGGTGAGCTAAAGTTTTAGGGTTTTCTCCGAGGGTTAATGAACAGTAAGGAAAAATGGCAACTGATAATCGCATGCACAAACTTGTCGAAAGACAGAGACGGAAAGACATGAAAACTGGGTTTTCTATACTGACATCTCTACTTCCACATGAATATATTAGGGTGAACAATAATTTATGTTTGATGTCAAGATTAGGATTTTCTAGTGCCCATTTGGTTCATTTTTATGGTAAACTCCTAGTTGAAGCTTTAAATTGTGCAGGGAAGCCGATCGGTAGAAGATCAAGTCGAGGCAGCCATTGGTTACATTAATCATCTGCAGAAACAGATATATGATCTTGCGGAGAAAAGAGAGGTTATGAAATTGTGGGCACTAGACATTTGTTAAAGACGGGTGAAAATAAAAAATTTCAAATAGAAGTTTTTGTTAGGTTGTGGAGCCTATTTTCATGTGTGAAATCTTTGAAGACTCTACATTAAGAGTATTGTACACTTTCCATAGTTGTCTCACTAAGAGTAGTGTAATGTTTTTTCTCATATGTGTGGGATTTTTGACCCATAAGTTTATGGAATGATTTTGGCCCATGGTTTTGATACCCACAGTTTTGTAAAACTACTTAAGCACTTGTCTACTTATATGGTTTTATGCATATGGTAGGTATAATGTAACATTGCAGATGTGTTTTGAATTCAGTGTGAATTTCAGTAGTTTTTGTTGAGCATAGCTCCAAACAAATCTTGGTATTGTATTGAGAGAGCAAAGTGGTTGTAATAAAATCGAGCAAGTGATTCTTAGTGGACGTATCCCAAATTGTGTGAACTATGTTAAATACTGTCTCCTTGTGTTGTGTTATTTTATTCTTCACTTTTATTTGAGATCTGTAATATTTTCTACATATTAAATTCTACTATTGTGATTCTATGAGGATTATTGCACATATTTAATCCCTTATTTCCTAACAGTTTTTAGCCTAACGGTACTAGCTTCCAACCATCTATGGGTGAAGAAAAATATTTTCAAGAAGGATTTTTAAGCCTAGTGGGTGCTAACTCTAAATCACCTATGGAATGTCAAGACCCAAATTAAAGAGGATTTCTAAACATGACATTTCCATATGCACTCCAAGTCAATCACAAAAATCAGGTTTGGCTATGGCACTTAAGACTTAGACACTTACATTTTAATGGAATAAATTTACTCAAGAAGAAGAACATGGTGAATGGAATAGCATTGATTGAGCCACCTAACAATCCATGTCAAATTCACATTCTTCCTAAGCAAACATAGGGAAAGCTTTCCGGTTGTAAAGGTATATGGAGCACATGAGCTCCTTGAAATTATCCGACAAACCTATGTGGACCTATGAAGATAGCCTCAATAGGTGGAAGCATGTATTTTCTAACCTTCATCGATGAATTCGGAGGAACACTTGGGTATACTTCCTAAAGTAAAAATCAAAAGTTTTAAAGACTTCTAAGAAATTTAAGGCCCTTGTAGAGAAGCAAAATGGTCATTTTATCAAAGTGTTGAGATCAGACAGAGGTGAAGAGTATATCTCAAATGAATTTTTAAATTTTCTCAACTAAAATGGAATACACAAACACTTGAAAACTAGACTTACACCTTAACTTAATGGTGTAGAAGAAAGAAAAAATAGGACTCTCATGGACATGGTCAGGATTCTACTGAAAGAAAAAGACTTTTCAAATGATTATTGGGGAGAAAAGGTTCCATGTGCATCCTACCTATTGAATAGGTGCCTAAAACAATTGTCAAGGAAAAGGTTCTTTAAGAAGCACAGAGCAAAAATAAATCACAATATTACACACTTAAGAGTGTTTAAATGTGTTTTGTATACATTAGCACCTAAATAATTGAGAAATAAAGTGGATGATAGAGGTGAAAAATGCATTTTTGTAGGTTATAGTGAGCATTCAAAGGCATATAAGTTGTAAAATACCATCACCAAGAAGGCTATTATCAACAAAGATGTTGATTCTATAGAAAATGAAGCTTGGTAAGGAATTATTGATAAAGAGATAAATATCTCTATTGAGGTATCTCATGAAGAGTATGAAGTTGATGAAAATGGTGCACAATATAATACACCAGATCCATAAGGGCTCGCTTTAGTATCAACTCCCATCTGCAACCTAGTTGGTCAACTTATTTTAGGAGTAACTCCTTAGAACAAAGTGACAACTCACAACCCTAAAATAAATCACTCAAGAGATAAATTTAGAACACCTACTCCACAGAAAATATGGAAACCTAGAAAAAAATCTCAGATTGGTGAACCCTCAAGGCATGAAGGAACTACAAGTCCACATAACAGGGAATCATCAAATCCAAGATTGGCAAAACTCGAGATCTCGTTTCAAAAATGCTTTCAAAAAACAAGAATTCTGAGGGAGATATATGATCAAGCTGACCAAGAAGAAGAGCTTTATTATGAGTTTACATAAGGTCATCATGTTTACTTTGAAGATGTTGTAGAACATGAAGAATGGATAGAATCCATGGGTGAAGAAATGGATTCTATTGAGAAGAATAAAACTTGGGAATTAGTCAATATTCCAGAAGGAAAAAATGTTATTGGTGTTAAGTGGGTCTATAAGACAAAACTCAATGTATAAGGTAATGTGTAAAAACACAAGGAAAGGTTAGTGGAAAAGGGCTTCAGAAAATACCTAGGAATTGATTATAATGAAAATTTTGTACCGATGGATAGACTTGACACAATTAGAACTATCTTATCCATAGAGAACTCAGACAACTTGAAAATATACCAAATGGATGGCAAGTCAACATTATTTAATGGTTTTCTAGAAGAAGAAGTTTATGTTCAACAATCACCTATATATGAAGTATATGGACAAGATCGTAAATTCTGTACATTGAAAAAGGCATTTTATGGCCTACAGAAAGCTCACGAGAGCTCGGTAAAGTAGAATAGATTCATATTTTCTACAAAATACATTCAACCAAAGCTGGAGTGAGCCAACCCTATACATCAAGATGAATAATAGAGTTACGATTGTAATATTTTGATTTTATGTTTATGACCTCATATTAATTGAAATCATGCATTGACTTTTTAAAGTCAACCATGAAGAAGGAATTCAAAATGATAGATCTAGGGTTGGTGAAATACTTATTAGGGATAGAAGTGACTCAATCTGAAGAAGGCATATTCATATGTTAGTCCAAGTTTGAAAAAGATGTGTTCAAGAGATTAAATACGCTGAAAATCAAGCCAACAATAACACTAGTTGTTATGGGTCTCAAATTAAGTAAAGAGGATAAGGGATCCAATGTCAATCCAACATTATTAAAAGGACATGTTGGAAGTTTTATGTACTTGATGACAACATGACCAAATATCATGTATGGAGTCGATATCATTTCATGATTGATGGAGACTCCCGAAGAATCACAATTGCTTATAGGAAAGAGGATACTGAGGTATGGTGCTAGTGCTACAGATTATGGAACTTGGTATGCACCATCTCATGATTTAATATTAATTGAATACACAGACAATGATTGTACAGGTAACATTGATGACAGGAAAATCACATCCGGATATGCATTTTATTTTTGTATAGTGCATTCTATTAGGCATCAATGAAATAGCCCATTGTTCATCTCTCAAATGACGAAGTAGATTATGTAGTTGTAACACCCAAAAACATTTGCCTACACAAGACCCAAGAATAACCTAGGCTCGAACTAGAAAAATTATACAATAATATTTTTTTGTTAAACATACTCTCAAAAGGATTCAAATTAACATGTATCGCATTCTTGTTTCTAAGTTACTTTAATTCAATAATTTTAATTTCCTTCTTGATCCCCATTATAATAAAATAATAAAATTTTCAATACCTTTTAATGAAATTAGTTAGTCTAAGGCATGGTTTAGGTTCCCCTAAATTTTATTCTGATAAAATTTAATTTCCACCATAGTTGAACTTGCCCAAATTAATCCCAAGGGTAATGTGGTCTATTTAATAAAATTAAAAAGTTCTAATACACCCACAAAGGGGTCACATTTTACATTAATTTAAAATGTCTCTCAAATACATTTGGGGTTTGAAAAGTAATAACACCCAACCCTTTTACACTTAATTAAGTGGCCCTACTCAAATCCAACCCATGCATTTTTAAAATTTGAATTTCTCTCATCCACTTCCCATCTAATTTTTGTAGGGATGAATCACATCCATTGGATGGATTCATCTAGGGCCCTTGGAATTGGAAATCAATCTAACCCTAAGTTTTCTTATAAAAAGCTTCTTTCTCTTTGTTTGGCTTATTATTTCTTTGTTTTGTTTTTTTTGTGCAGATTGGTGGAGGAGGTGGAATCCATGAGAGGCCATCTTTGGAAGGGATGCATATGTTTCATTTCTTTTCTTTTTTATTTGCACCCCTACCTAGGGTTTCAATGTATTAATTTATTTTGTTCATCTCATTATTTTAAAATTGGCCCAAATGGGCATATGGGTTTTCTCTATTTTAGTAATATGGTTAAATTTGGTAATTTTTTTCATTTGGGTAGAAGAATATATACATATATTTAGGTATATAAATTTTTATACCTAAATATATGTATATTTTTTATTGAATTTTAGTTTAATATAAATCGAAATAAGAAAATGGATCTTACAAAGTGCGCATGATGGGGGTGTTATATTATATCACCAATAGTTTGGGGTTTGGGGGAGGGTCTCGACCCCACTCCCAATCCCATTTGATAATGGGGTGGAGGGAGGGTGGGGTCGATGATCCTCTTGCCAACCCTATTTACTACAATAATATAATACATGCCACAACGTTATAAATCGACAATTTTCTATATTATTTTGGTTAACACACACACACACACACACACACACACACACAATATAATATAAACATTTTGTTTCTTTTTTATAATAATAATAATAATACTTTAATATTAATAATATTTTAATTTTAATACTACTATTAAATTAGTGATATTTTTATTTTTATTACTTGTAACTAATTTTAATTTCATACTTAAAATTTCTTGTCTAGTTTGATATTAATGTAAAGGATACAAAAATACATTTCCTTTCCCCTCTTATTATTATTACTTGATTGAAAAATGATACTTGTATAAGCTCGTAGAAATTTTTCAATTAAAATTGTTAGAAAGAAAATTGAGACTAAGACTAGTAGTAACCATGCATTTTCTTTACTCCATTAGATTTAAAAGGGAAATAGGATACATTTTTTTGACAACCAACTAATCAAAGTAATTTTGAAATATTTTCCATAGCCACATATGAGTTTTAAAATTTTATTACTCAAAGAATAAACAAATCAAATCTACTAGCCATTAAATAAAAATCTATCAATAAGAATGAATCTTTTCTTTTACAATAACAAGTTTACAATCATTTCCACAAGAAATTTATGCAAGATTTCTCATAGTTTTTGTAAAAATAAGAACTACACACCTATGTGAGACAACAAGCCAAATAAAATGAGGACTAAGTTGTTTTCTGTCAATCTCATTTCAATTGTACAAAAACACAATTCACTAAAATGATTTCTCTTTCCAACCATGCATTACTATCTTAATAACAAATACTCATTGCAAATTTTCTATAAAAAAATACAATAATATTCCACTTGAAGTGGGAATTTTTACAAGAAGGTAAATATAATTAAAGATTTCTTAGTCTTCTATAAGTGTTTCAAGTTTCCAAATCTCCAACAAGGTTCCATCGTTTTTTCATTTAATCACAATAAGAAATGGGGGACAGAAACACTCTCCACCTAACCAAAACTCTAATGAGGATGAGAAACAATCATCCTCATTTTCCCCGAGCCCCAACCATAAGGAAATAAGGGATGGATCCAACACAAGGTAGCTCTACAATGTTTCCACAACACAACAACAAATTTTCACAACCATTTTAATTACATTCAACACAAGAAAAAGAACACAATAATACAACTTTATATAATACACAAGGCTTGAATGCAAGCCAATGGAGAAAGGATCTATGGGGAGGTCACTTAGGCCTCCCAATGGGATTAGGTGCCCACCTTAAAGCCCTCCAATAAATAACTCAAAAACCCCTACACAAATCTTATGCCTCCCTCAAGAATCCTCTTATTCCTCCCACATTCTCTTATGCCTTCCTCCAATCTATTATGCCTCCCTCAAATCTCTTATGCCTCCCTCATAAAACAAAACAAGTAAGAAATGCAAGCATTTTCTTGTCCAAGGTGGGGATCCCAACCCAACTCCCTCCAAAACAATAAATAAACTTTTATGTCTCCCTACATATAAGATTCCCATAGCATTCTCCTACACCATACTTAAGAAATCTACCCAAGTACCCAACAAGCATACCAAAACACTCAATAGCATACACATATACATAAGTAAAAGAAAAACAATAAAACAAGGGTATAAATCCTACCTTTCCATGGTAGAGATTGATCCAAGAGTCACACACTAAGCTCCTTCAAGCCCAAGCTATCACCAACAAGCTCCAAAAAAATCTAAAAGCACTCAAAAAATCCTCCAACTCCAAAAATACAAGAGCACCAAAAGAAATGAAGTAACCCCCAAACACACAAATAACTTGAATAAATAGAAAGGGAGAGAGGAGGGTGAGGTGGCTCCATGTAGGATGCCACATCACTCATCCTTAACTCCACCCCAATAGTCAAACCTCAACCCCAATGCACAATAAATTGGTGGTTGAGAGGAATGAAAACCTCTTACACACACCATCCCAACCCACACCCCCTAAGGAAAAACTTTAAAACCCATGTAAGAAAAGTGCAATGAATGCCACTTTTTATCTTACAAAACACTTAATGGGGTCTATTTTTGACCTCCAATCCATAGGTAGGGTTGGTATAAGAAATTAAGAGGTGTGGGACAAGCTTAGCTTGTCCCACAAGGCTCAAAAATTGGCCCTTAAGGCCAAATCCGAATTTCCAAGTTGAGATGGAGTGTACAACACTCAAGTTACCTACACTCCACTTAAAACACAAAAAAACACAAACTATTCTCATAAATGAATTCTTTTTGTCACATCCATAATTAGTTTAGTAACATGATTAATTTACTAATCTAGAAATATAAATCAATAATGATAAAAGGAAATTACATCACAATCACATACTCTAAAATTAAATAAAAGAAAGGAAAAGAACAATAGACAAATCCTTAGTCACAATTGGAGTTCATCCCCTCCCATGGGGACCCCCTAACAACAAATAACAAAACAACAACATTGGGCAAGTTTCCAAGGTGACCATTTTCACATCCACCAAGTATTCCGCTATGGTTGTTCTCTAATGCCCCTTTGATTCTTGTGATATATATTTTCCCGCAAAACACACAATACCACTTTCGGCCTTGTGCCTACATCAAAACATCCAAGATAAAATATACAAATATAAGTCAACAATCATCCATATATAAATTAAATAATCATCCAGACCAACAATGCTATTATTTAAAAATTCAAATATCTCAATTCTATATTTCATCACTACCAATATGTTCACAAGATTAGTTCAAATTCTAAATCCTACTCCATATGGAGAGAATGTTGCATGTAAAAATATATAAATATGTCAACATCACATCATCATCAATATAAAATTGTCTCTCTAAGATTCCACACAAATCATACTATGAATCAAAATCCATTAATAGTCAAAGTATCTCTATCATCTAACATCGTGCTAAGATAAAATGATACAATAATATCTATGTATATAATTAACAAAGAATCAAAATCAAAATATAATAAGTGTCAAAGGGAAGTGGGCACTACAATAGCAGCCAAAATAACAACATGTTAGGTAATATAGATGGGGAGAGTTCTAGTATATTTGGAACACTATAAAAAAGGAAGAAACATAGATTTTCTATGAAAATAATTCAACAATTACTTTGTCAAAGAATCATGTGTTCCAAAAGCGGCGCAAACACATAGACACAAGATATCACTTCATCGGGGAGCTTTTCAATATCGGCGAGATATATCTTTAATTTTGCAGTTTTGAAGACCAGTTTGGTGACATTTAATGAATCATGTAAATGTAGGCAAGATTTAAACACACACTCAATAAAATGGAAATACCTTGAACTAAACTAAAATAAATTATCTTATTTATTATTGTGTTGGTTCTCAATTTTGTTTCGCCCCGTTTGTCCTTGAAATTCTTCAATTTGTCGGCTCACGTGTTTTCTATCTCCCCATATTGATGCATGAAAACTATGTTCTCCATTTGGTTGCCATGATCAGTCCCTTCCTTGGTCGAGGATCACTTAAAAGTCCAGATTTTTTTTTTGTTCCTCTGTCCATATGAAAGAGTCTATAACTTGGGCGTAAAATCGGGTTTTTTCCCTTCCTTCCATTTTCCACATTCACGTTTGGTTGTCCCTATTTTTTTTTGTCCAAAGGAAACTAAGAGAAGGCGTTCAAGTTCTTCTTTAATGAGAAGAGAAATACAAGGGTGCATTTACCTCAACTTTTGTTTTACGGGTTTGGCAATAGGAATGGTTACAATATTGTGGACCAAAATTGTAATGCCCTATTCGGCATTGTCTTTCGCGGTTACACCTCGCCCTTTGCGTGAGATTGGAAGGAGGAGGTCGTTGTGGCTAGTCTTGGGCGCTATTAAGCGTTCCACCCAACCGAATGAAGAAAACATTTATCTTATTCTTCTCCTAGCCTATGTGCCGTTATATCATTTTTCCTTGCTTAGCTTTGCACATCTGAAGGATATACTAGCTGCAATTGTCAAGTATTAGATTCAGAGTATAGAGAAAAATTGGATGGAGATGCTGTGAACATTTATTTCTTGTACACCAAAGAAGCGAATGCGATGGAGGCATTTCTTTACCAATCACCTCACCTAATATTTTTGTGCGCTTGTTTCCATTTACAGCCCATGGAGATATATGTTGATGATGAGGAAAAATTGACATTGCATGGATTAGTGCAGGTTTTACTCGCTATAATACTTAATTTGACATTTTTAAATAGACTGTATTTGTTTATTCTCCTGGGTGGCGTGTGACAGTGGGAGTCGGTGGAGTCCCGTTTTTCTCCACCATGATCTTATTTTGATTCTGTTATTAAATGCATATGGGTGGGTGTTGGACGCATTTTTCTGGGGCTGCAGGCATTGGAAGGAGGGAAAACGTGTCCTTGGGTGCTGCGAGGTGTGTCTTGTTTGGGAATCCACAACAATAGCCGGCAACAGTGTATAGCCAGGCAACAGGCATGTCGCAGCATGGTAGAAGCCTATTGAGCGCCTCCAACAAGCAGGTTGTCCAACTATGTTGTTATTGTTCAGTATCGAATGCATCCTCAAATTCGGGATTCTCCTTCAAGGTATTTGTTTCAAAATCGATTAAGTGACAGTGAGAGTGTTACCAGGAGACCCGATGAAATTTATTATAGAGACTCTCTATTTTTTTCTTCTTGTTTTACATTGTAACTCATGGAAGAGTATCCCTTACAGCGGATCTATTTTTTTATCAGAATATTCACGAAGCACCAAATTTCCTTGCTGTTCATTTCTTCCACTCTGCCCGTAGATGAGTGTCTGCCTCCTTCTTGTGTTCGATTCCGGTGACTTCGGTCACACTTTGGCTCTCTCAGCACGTTTCCTGCAAAGGCTCCCCTTAGTGTCATTTTCTCATTTATTGCTCATCTTCCGCTATGCTAAGCCTTCGAAGATGTCAATCTCAGCAAAGAATGTTTACCCTGCGTTGTCAAATGCTCGCTTATTACATGCCTTTTCAGGTGGAAATGGCCTTGGCAGGCGTGTAAAAAAATTCAAGTGCGGAGCAAGGGAAGAGGAAGCACAGGCCCAAGCCCAAGCCCGAGCGCGGTTGAGCTTCTTTTCGAGGTCTCAGATGCATTGTTTGCTCAAGAAGCAGATGGTTGTGGCTGTACCCAACGAGGATTACAAAGAAGCTTCCCATTTACGAGATGCTCTAAAGCTGTTGGAAGATGAGGAACCAGCACTCCACTTACGAGTTTGTTGGAAAATGCTATTTCGAGGAGAGGTTTGAAGATTCTACAAAATACAAAAATGAACTTGAGCTTATTGCTCCCGATGCACTTCTTAAGTGCTTCAAAGATGATACCTTGTATTTGGAATTAGAGTTCAAGTTAGGAGCATCTACGTAAGAGGACGGAGCCATCCATCGAAAGGACAATATTTCTTTGCATACCGTATAAGAATTAGCAATATCTCTGACCGACCAGTCCAGCTACTTCGTAGGCATTGGGCTATTACAGATGCAATTGGAAAAAAAAAAAAACTCGAACATATCCGGGGCATTGGGGTCATTGGAGAGCAGCCCAGATTGTACTTTCCGGGACTAGTTTTGAGTATTCTTTAGCTTGTCCTCTAGGAACTTTAATCGGGAAAATGGAAGGTGAATTTGGGACACCTTGGGAACTTGAAAAAAAAAAAGAATAAAAATAAAAAAATGGAGAAGGGTCAAGGCCATGTCAAATGCTTTGTTTGCACGGAGTTGGTAGATACATATGCAAAGTGGAAGCAAGCATAAGACACCCAAACTTCTTGACAAAATGCCTGAGTGAAATATGGCCAAAGGACAACAAGGATTGCAGGATATGTTTTGGAATGGATTTGTGGAGGAGGCATAGGAAGTTGAAACAAATATGAATAACTTGGGTAAATCCATCTCCTCTAGCCTTGTGTAGATCACTTGTGTTTGTGGTAGCGCGTATAGGGTATGTGTGTTGGTTGTCGAATCCCACAAGAAGTAGAAGCTCAAGGAAATCAATAGTTGAGCACAAGTGCATGGAGTCACTTCGAATACAACAATGCTCGTGAACTGTTTGACAAAAATCCTCTTCAATTGCATGGTCTCGCAGATCGTGAATGTGGACCGCTTAGAACCCAGGTGCACTGGATTCTAGTACCTACAGCTTCTTATGCTGACCGTGCATGGAGTCTATACGACCTATGTTGAAGCCGAGAAACAGAAAAGATATTTCTACACTTTTCTACTCTTTGTTATTTTATGTAAAAATATTGTGAAATCGAACCACTTTTCCTTGCATTGATTTGTCGGTTGGATGTCATGATGGGAGATTTCCCATCCCGCTTGTGTCGTCTTGTTTTAGCTTTTGTCATTGGCGAAGATGTGGGTCGAAAGGATGCGTGTGCCCTTTCCTTTGAATTTTATGTTTCTCTTACTCGAATGATGGACCTTCGTCTATTTGTTTCTCAGTATTAATTCTTCTCTCGCGATTGAGTTGCAAGTTGTTATGTTGATTAACTAGTATTTTCGATATCTTGGAAGTAAGTTTACAATAACTATGAAACCCCTTCCTAGCACCCAAGTTGTCCTTGACATTTTTATTAGCTCCTTCTACAAGTCCCTTGATAACCTTTTGGCATCGAGAAAGAAAGGTTGTAGGATTGTGTGAGCAATGCGTGGGCTAGCCAGCTTAGAGTTGTGGTATTAAAACTGGTAGAATAAAAGGGTTCGCGTGCAATGTGTTTTGCCGTCTCGCGTGTTTAGACTCTTATACTATCTTTCATCTTGTTTCTAGGCTTTTAAGGCCATCCTCAGGAAGTGCCTTGACCACCCCTATCAACTTGAACCATAACTAGCTTTTCGGATCAACTAAGCTGGAGGTTTCTTTGTGCGAAACCTGTACCTCGTTGACACTAGAATAGTTGGTCTAATCCCCTCTCAGAATCATTGCTGATGGCGCTCTTCTATTTTTCCTAACTTGCATTAATTGCTCCCTTATAATGTTAACGCTAGTAATTAATATTGGTCGGTTTTTATGCACGTAATTACCGTAATAGTTTGTGATGGAAATTTCCTTAAATGTGATTAACCTTCGGGAAAAACTCAGCTTTCATTTGATAGTCTTATGGATTCATAGCGGGAGGTTTTGTTTTGATAATGTCACTTTGAAGTTATGTTTGTATCTTTGTGTGATGGTTGACTGTGTTACCTAGGGTTGCCATAAAATATGGTTGTTTTGGGATGTGGGCAATTTATTTTAAATCAACCAAACATTAGTACTGTAGTGGAGGTTTGCAAACCTTTAGTGTTATGAAAATCATTGATGACATTATTGTATACTCTGTTGAGCGGAACCCCCTTCTTCTCTCGCGTGTTTGCTACTTGCTTTGTAAGACTTTGACCCTTCTGGATGATTGGTAAATTTCCTTGTAGTTAATGGTCAAAACTAGTATACTTTGCCTTCGCTTCAAAGTTATGTTGTGTGTATACTCTAATTGATTTCGGTTTGAAACTCATTTATACATGGCTTTTGTGTTAATTTCGAAACCCGTGTTTTCCCCCTTCTTGGGCCGATCAACTCTTGTGCTTTTGGAAAAATATTATTTTAGCCTATGCGTTTGGTACCTTTGATAAATATCTAGATGATCGGTATATGTATCAAACCTCAATCTTGTAATTATTGTTTAATCACTTACTTGATAGGGATTACTGTCTTTGCTAGATTGTTTGTTTTCTCCTTATAGGGCTAAGGGCCATTCTCATATGATTGTTACTTTCGTTGCATTTGCTCCTAACTCAAGTACAAGTTCTTCTCCTTATTTGATCAACATGTTATAGACTTTATTATAACTTGATGTGTTAATAGTGTTTAGAGCTTTAAACCAATTCTTGTAATAAAGTGCTTCCTTTTCGTGATATTGTTAGATAATAGTTATGGTGGTTTTGTGTAGCCTTATCTTGATCGGTTCAGTGAACCCGACTCTTGTAGAAAATTTGCTGCGCAGATGGATTTTGCGTGTAGATGAGGGATAGATTTGTAGACTCGCTGACATCAACCTCGGTTGAGAAGTTCCTTTGCTCGAAACCTTTTTATGTTGTTCAACTTTTGTTAACGTCAGTGGAAAGTTTAAAAGAGGATTAATGTCTTAGTATAACTTATGGTGGACTTTGTCATCCGAACTTTGGAAACCTTGTATGGTTTGACCATCATTGAAATTTTAAGAAAATTTGGTTATTGTTGTTGAGTGACATTGTTGGAGTATCGAATTTAAGAATTGATGTAATCTTGTTTTGTTCATGTAAATGAGTGTTGCTACAACCTCGCCTTGAGAATAAATTTTGAGTTAAACCTTGACATGACTTAGTAATAAGGTGTCATAAGTAAACTTACATGGGATTGTTTAATACTATGGGAAGTTAAATTAAAAGTTCTATTCAAATAAAGTAATGTAGGGGTCACCAACTTGAGAGCAAGAAATTCTCTAAGTAAACAAGGGCAAGACTATCATTGCAATTAAACTTTATAACACGATAACCCTAGCTCCTCTAGTGAACATTATTCCTTTTATGGTAAAATTTGTAAAATGACCCTAAGGTGAATTGAACTGTTAATTATTTGAAGATAATAAGATTTAATAAGTTAGAGAAAAAAATTGGAGACCTCACCATCTTTCTCACCGCCTTTTGGAAAGTAAATTTTTACCCCTTGTTAATACTTTTAGCGAAGCCTAAGTAAAGTCGTTGTTAAACCTGGTTAAGAGCCCTAGCTTCAATTTAATACTAGCAATAACTAATGAGGTCCTAAAAATGTTTCATCTCGACCTTCTCCCTCTAACCCTTTTTCAAGGCACCTTGTATCTCTTCTCTTAAGTGTGTTGAACTTAAAACCATGTTGTCTTGTGGGCAAGAACGAATCTTAGTAGCGTTAGTGGTGAGCAGATGGCCTTGTGGAATTTAAATACTCCATTTTCTAGATAAACAAATTAAGAAAATAAAGGTCATAATAGAGAAGATTTAAAGATAATTACTCTGTGTCAAAAGAATAAACTTAACTTGGTAAGATGAATTGTATGAATCATATCTTGAGCCTCCTTGAAAACATAAGCTAAGAATTGCAAGATATCCTTTAAAAATAAATAACCCTCAAGAATATCTCATTGTGGATGGCCCTAACTGTAAGTGTGTTCTGTGACTGGACTTCTATGTTGTCATGTCAGAAAGAAAAGTAAATTGTCCTTGATATGTGTGAACTTTTCCGTGCTGCCTTTATGGCCATCCTTGTATCAAGTTGTTCACAGTGTTAGTTGTATACTTGGTGACGACATGTTGCGTCATGTTATGTGTCAAGCAAGTCAAAAAAATTTTATCCTGTATTTCACTGTGTTGTTCGTGTATGGATTTTTGGGTCGTTACACTTTGGTATCGAGCATAGGTTCATGCTTTGTCGAACTTATGGGCCGGATTGGTGTTGTATGGTGGTGTTACATGATGATACTACATGATGATGATGATGTTGCATGATGGTTGTAGATATTGGAAGAGTAATGTGCTTCAAGCGTGATGTAATTATTGTCGTAATTGTGATATTGTGAACGCACGTGATGTGTATGTCACTCGGTGCGTATTTGTGATCATGTTGATATGTTGGGGATGGGAGTATTCTCTCTCCTTCTTGTGGATTCTATGAAGAGTTCATGTGTGAATTACTGTTTATGGCATGTGAAAAGAATTCTAATGTGGAGGACGGAGTGTTGGAACATTGTGACATATTGTGATATGTGAGTGTATCAATGTGTTGTATGACTAGATTGATGCTAAAAGAAATGAGTTGTATCATGATGTTTTTTTACCATGTTTTGAAGAAATGTGTGTACCACCTTGTTATGTAGCAATGGACATTATGTTGTGATGTACTATGTTCATTATATGTAGGAATTGTTCAAATATGTAATGCTTCATGTTGTGAATTGGGGTCATATGGTGAGTGTATGAACCCTATCGTATGGTGATTACGCTTTGGATGCGAGAATGTGGTAAAGTGATGTATTATGCCCTGTGGATGTATGATTTTGATCTACCTCAGTATACATACCATACGTGAGACGTTATGGTAGCTATGTGTGTACCACCATGGTGTTATTCTGATGTAGTTACATGTTATGTTGTGAGCCTTACACTAACCGACCACGAGGGAAATCGGTAGAAGTGTATGTTGAGAGTGAGGAATGGTGTACCATGGGTCAATAACTCGAGGAAAAACTCGGTTTAGTAGATTACATGTGATTCTTTCCTCTCTCCCTATGTGGTTGCATGTATGCAACCTAAGTGCAACTATGACTATGTTTAGCCTTGTCGAAGTGGTGGCGGGATGATTCAGATGGAGGTGATGACAGTTGTATTATTGATATGTATTTTATGAGCTAAGGCTCGATGTTCCGAGTGCTAGCAACTCGTTCAGTACCCCTTGGTGGCTAGATAAGGCCACACAGTTATAGTAATGTGACATTATTATAAGTTGATTTTATTCAAATAAATTCAGCTTTTACTTTATTTTGTAAGGACCAAGCACTTTTCTTGATTGCCATGCTTTACAATTTTGGGCATTTCCTTGGTTTGTGGCACTAACGTGGGGATTTTGATACTAACTATGGCTATTTGGCCATTTATTTAGCTTGATTTGGGGTCTTCTTTTAAATTTTGAATTCTCATCGCCTTGCCCAAGGCTTGTACTTTGCCACTTGTCACTTTGGATTGGATTGTTGTCTTTGGTTCAACTTTCGTGATGTGTGGGATAGGGTCATAGGATGCACCATGGATTGGTTGGACCTATGGACCCACTTTGTTGTGTATGGGGGTACGCCCCAAGGATTACATATAACTAGCGGGTTGTTGAACCACGAGTTATTATGTCACTTGGGTTAGGAGTTTTAGAACTCTATGTGTCTTGGACCATAGAGTCAACCGCCTCCTTGAGGGAGGCATAAGAATTTGAGGGAGGCATAAGAGTTTGAGGGAGGCATAAGAGATTGAGGGAGGCATAAGAGACTGAGGGAGGCATAAGAGTTTGAGGGAGGCTTATGATGTTTGTGTGTATGGTTGATGTTTCGGATATATGTTGAGTTATTGTGATGTTTTGGTAGTGGTATTTCGATGTATGTGTTACTCATATTAGATGGATATGTGTTGCGATGTTGTGGTTATGTCATTGATTCCGTTGTGGACACTATGTACCTATAGCATTTGTTTGGAGTTATGTGAGTTTTTCATTGATGCAAATTGAGGAAATGTCTAGTGGATTGTAGTACTCTTTTGTTTGAGTATTTAGTATGTCATTCATTGATGTGTGTCGAGTACTATGTTATGTGGACTATGCCTATTCCATTCTCGTATTTGAGTAACCCTTTTGTGGTGTAATTCAATCATGAAGTATATACTTGTGTGCTTGTGAATGTATAGTGTCTTTTGAACTCGATAGGGTGTTGTGTTAGCGATTCATGTTGGGCATCCGTAATAAGGAATAAACCAAAACTCTTCAACGATGAAATTTTTAAAAGAAATTAAACCAAGAATAATGCTAATGGAAAGGAACTAATAAAAACATAAATAAGAGGGAACTTCCAATCTTCACGAAACATTGAAATTTAAAATTTCTACCAAATGTTCCTAAGGCTTCTTGTGGATCTGTGCTTTAATCGATTTGAAATTTTAAACCATAGGTGTACTTTCTCCTTTACCTTTTCTTGATTGGGAACCATTTCTTTTCTGTTGTGTTATGTCACATCAAGGACGATGCATTTCTTAAGGGGAGGAGAATGTAATGCCCTGTTCGGCATTGTCTTTGCGGTTACGCCTCGTCCTTTGCGTGAGATTGGAAGGAGGAGGTCGTTGTGGCTAGTCTTGGGCGATTAAAGCGTTCCACCCAACTGAATGAAGAAAACATTTATCTTATTCTTCTCCTAGCCTATGCGCCGTTATATCATTTTTCCCTTGCTTAGCTTTACACATCTGAAGGATATACCAGCTGCAATTGCAAGTATTAGTTTTAGAGTATAGAGAAAAAAATTGGACCGAGATGTCAGTGTGAACTTTTATTTCTTGTACACCAAGAAGCGAATGCGATGGAGGCATTTCTTTACCAATCACCTCACCTAATATTTATGTGCGCTTGTGTCCATTTACAACCCATGGAGATATATGTTGATGATGAGGCAAAATTGACATTTCATGGATTAGTGCAGGTTTTACTCGCTATAATACTTAATTTGACATTTTTAAATAGACCGTATTTTGTTTATTCTCCCGGTGGCGTGTGATAGTGGGAGTCGGTGGAGTCCCGTTTTTCTCCACCATGATCTTATTTTGATTCCGTTATTAAATTCATATGGGTGGGTGTTGGATGAGTTTTTCTCGGGGCTGCAGGCGTTGGAAGGAGGGAAAACGTGTCCTTGGTTACTGTGAGGTGTGTCTTGTTTGGGAATCCACAACAATAGCTTCAGCAAAAGTGTATAGCCAGAACAGTGCAACAAAGCGTGTCGCAGCATGGTAGAAGCCCATTGAGCGCTTAAAACAAGCGGGATGTCCAGCTATGTTGTTACCTATTCTTTATCGAATGCATCTTCAAATTTGGGATTCTCCTTTAAGGTATTTGTTTAAAAATCAATTAAGTGACAAAGTGAGAGTGTTACTGGGAGACCCGATGAAATTTATTACAGAGATTCTCTATTGTTTTCTTCTTGTTTTACGTTGTAACTCATGGAAGAGTATCCCTTACAGGTGGATCTATTTTTTCGATCGTAATATTCACGAAGCACCAAATTGCCTTGCTATTCATTTCTTCCACTCTTCCCGTAGATGAGTGTCCGCCTCCTTCTTGTGTTCGATTCCGTGACTTCGGTCACACTTTGCTCTCTCAAAGACGTTTCTGCCGCAAAGGCTCCCCTTAGTGCCATTTTCTCGTTATTGCTCATCTTCCGCTCTACTAAGCCTTCGAAGATGTCAATCTCAGCAAAGAATGTTTACCCTGCGTTGTCAAATGCTCGCTTATTACATGCCTTTTCAGGTGGAAATGGCCTTGGCAGGTGTGTAAAAATTCAAGCGAGGAGCAAGGGGAAGAGGAAGCAAAGGCCCAAGGCCAAGCCCGAGCGCGGTTGAGCTTTATTTCGAGGTCTCGAGATGCATTGTTTTCTCAAGAAGCGATGGTTGTGGATGTACCCAACGAGGATTACAAAGAAGCTTCGCATTTACGAGATGCTCTATAAGCTGTTGGAAGATGAGGAACCAGCACTCCGCTTACAGAGTTTGTTGGAAAAATCTATTTATGAGGAGAGGTTCAAGATGCTACAAAATACAGAAATAAACTTGAGCTTATTGCTCTTGATGCACTTCTTAAGTGCTTCAAAGATACCACCGCATTTGGAATTAGAGTTTAAGTTAGGAGCATCTACGTAAGAGGACAGAGCCATCCATCGAAAGGACAATATTTCTTTGTATACCGTATAAGAATCACCAATATGTCCGACCGACCATTCCAGCTACTTTATAGGCATTGGGCTATTACAGATGCAACTGGAAAAAAAAAAAAAAAGCTGAACATATCTAGGGCATTGGGGTCATTGGAGAGCAGCCAGTTGTACTTTTGGGACTAGTTTTGAGTATTCTTCAGCTTGTCCTCTAGGAACTTCAATTGGGAAAATGGAAGGTGAATTTGAGACACCTTGGGAACTTGAAAAAAAATAAAAAAAAAATTAAAATAAAAATGGAGAAGGGTCAAGGCCGTGTCAAATGCTTTGTTTGCTTGCAGGTGCGTTGGTAGATACATATGCAAAGTGGAAGCAAGCATAAGACACCCAAACTTCTTGACAAAATGCCTGAGTGAAATATGGCCAAAGGATAGCAAGGATTGCAGGATATGTTTTGGAATGGATTTGTGGAGGAGGCATAGGAAGTTGAAACAAATATGAATAACTTGGGTAAATCCGTCTCCTCTAGCCTTGTGTAGATCACTTGTGTTTGTGGTAGCACGTATAGGGTATGTGTGTTGGTTGTCGAATCCCACAAGATGTAGAAGCTCATGGAAATCAATAGTTGAGCACAAGTGCATGGAGTCACTTCGAATACAACAATGCTCGTGAACTATTTGACAAAAATCCTCTTCAAATGCATGGTCTCGTGGATCGTGAATGTGGACCGCTTAGAACTGCGCACCTAGATTCCAAGAATTCTTATCTTTATGCTGAACCGTGCGGAGTCTATACGACCTGTTGAAGCTGGAGAAATAGGCAAGATATTTCTACACTTTTCTACTGTTATTTTATTTAAAAATATTGTGAAATCGATCCACTTTTCATTGCATTGATTTATCAATTGGATGTCATGATGGGAGATTTACCTTCCGCTTGTGTGTCGTCTTGTTTTAGCTTTTATCGTTGGCAAGATGTGGTTGAAAGGATGTGTGTGCCTCTCCTTTAAATGTTATGTTCCTCTTACTCGAATGATGGACCTTCGCCTCTTCATTTGTTTCTCAGTATTAATTCTTCTCTGATTGAGTTGCAAGTTGTTATGTTGATTAACTAGTATTTTTGATATCATGGAAGTAAGTTTACAATAACTATGAAACCCCTTCCTAGCACCCAATTTGTCCTTGATGTTTTTGTTAGCTCCTTCACAAGTCCCTTGATAACCTTTTGGCATCGAGAAAGAAAGGTTGTAAGATTGTGTGAGCAATGCGTGGCTAACTGACTTAGACTTGTGGTATTAAAACTAGGTAGAATAAAAGGGTTCGCGTGCAATGTGTTTTTCCATCTCGCGTGTTTAGACTCTTATACTATCTTTCATCTTGTTTCTAGGCTTTTAAGGCCATCCTCAGGAAGTGCCTTGACCACCCCTATCAACTTGAACCATAACTAGCTTTTCAGATCAACTAAGCTGGAGGTTTCTTTGTGCGAAACCTGTACCTCGTTGACACTAGAATAGTTGGTCTAATCCCCTCTCAGAATCATTGCTGATGGCGCTCTTCTATTTTTCCTAACTTGCATTAATTTCTCCCTTATAATGTTAACGCTAGTAATTAATATGGGTCGGTTTTTATGCACGTAATTACCGTAATAGTTTGTGATGGAAATTTCCTTAAATGTGATTAACCTTCGGGAAAAACTCAGCTTTCATTTGATAGTCTTATGGATTCATAGTGGGAGGTTTTGTTTTGATAATGTCACTTTGAAGTTATGTTTGTATCTTTGTGCGACGGTTGACTGTGTTACCCAGGGTTGCCGTAAAATATGGTTGTTTTGGGATGTGGGCAATTTATTTTAAATTAACCAAACATTAGTACTGTAGTGGAGGTTTGCAAACCTTTAGTGTTATAAAAATCTGTTGATGACATTATTGTATACTCCTCCTGACGGAACCCCTTTCTTCTCTCGCGTGTTTGCTACTAGCCAGCGTAAGACTTTGACCCTTCCCGGATGATTGGTAAATCTCCTTGTAGTTAATGGTCAAAACTAGTATACTTTGCCTTCGCTTCGAAACTTATGTTGTGTGTATACTCTAATTGATTTCCGGTTTGAAACTCATTTATACATGGCTTTTGTGTTAATTTCTGAAACCCGTGTTTCCCCCTTCTTGGGCCGATCAACTCTTGTTCTTTTGGAAAAATATTATTTTAGCCTATGCGTTTGGTACCTTTGATAAATTTCTAGATGACTGGTATATGTATCAAATCTCAATCTTGTAATTATTGTTTAATCACTTACTTGATGGGGATTCTGTCTTTGCTAGATTGTTTGTTTTCTCCTTATAGGGCCAAGGGCCATTCTCATATGATTGTTACTTTCGTTGCATTTGCTCCTAACTAAAGTACAAGGTCTTCTCCTTCTTTGATCGACATGTTATAGACTTTATTATAACTTGATGTGTTAATAGTGTTTAGAGCTTTAAACCAATTCTTGTAATAAAGTGCTTCCTTTTCGTGATATTGTTAGATAATAGTTATGGTGGTTTTGTGTAGCCTTATCTTTCTCGATTCTCGCGAACCCGACTCTTGTAGAAAATTTTACTGCAGATGGGTCTTGCGTGTAGATGAGGGATAGATTTGTAGACTATTGTCATCAACCTCGTTGAGAAGTTCCTTTGCTCGAATCCTTTTTATGTTGTTCAACTTTTGTTAACGTCCAGTGGAAAGTTTAAAAGAGGATTAATGTCTTAGTATAAATTATGGTGGACTTTGTCATCTGAACTTTGGAAACCTTGTATTGTTTGACCATCATTGAAATTTTAAGAAAATTTGGTTATTGTTGTTGAGTGACATTGTTGGAGTATCAGTAATTTAAGAATTGATGTAATCTTGTTTTGTTCATGTAAATGAGTGTTGCTACAACCTTGCCTTGAGAATAAATTTTGAGTTAAACCTTGACATGACTTAGTAATAAGGTGTCATAAGTAAACTAACATGGGATTGTTTAATACTCCGGGAAGTTAAATTAAAAGTTGTATTCAAATAAAGTAATGTAGGGGTCACCAACTTGAGAGCAAGAAATTCTCTAAGTAAACAAGGGCAAGACTATCATTATAATTAAACTTTATAACACGATAACCCTAGCTCCTCTAGTGAACATTATTCCTTTTATGGTAAAATTATTAAAATGACCCTAAGGTGAACTCGAATCATTAATTGTTTGAAGATAATAAGATTTAATAAGTCGAGAAAACAAATTGGAGACCTCACCATCTTTCTCACCGCCTTTTGGAAAGTAAATTTTTACCCCTTGTTAATACTTTTAGCGAAGCCTAAGTAAAGTTGTTGTTAAACCTGGTTAAGAGCCCTAGCTTCAATTTAATACTGGCAATAACTAATGAGGTCCTAAAAATGTTTCATCTCGACCTTCTCCCTCTAACCCTTTTTCAAGGCACCTTGTATCTCTTCTCTTAAGTGTGTTGAACTTAAAACCATGTTGTCTTGTGGGCAAGAACGAATCTTAGTAGCGTTAGTGGTGAGCAGATGGCCTTGTGGAATTTAAATACTCCTTTTTCTTGATAAATGAATTAAGCAAATAAAGGTCATAATAGAGAAGATTTAAAGATAATTACTCATCTCAAGAATAAACTTAACTTGGTAAGATGAATTTTATGAATCATATCTTGAGCCTCCTTGAAAACATAAGCTAAGAATTGCAAGATATCCTTTAAAAATAAATAACCCTCAAGAATATCTCATTGTGGATGGCCCTAACTTTAAGTGTGTTCTCAGGACTGGAATTCTATGTTGTCATGTCGAAAGAAAAGTAAATTTTCCTTGATATGTGTGAACTTTTCCGTGTTGCCTTTATGGCCATCCTCAGTATCAAGTTGTTCATAGTGTTAGTTGTATACTTGGTGACGACATGTTGCTTCATGTTATGTGTCAAGCAAGTCAAAAAAAAATTATCCTATATTTCACCGTGTTGTTCGTGTATGGATTTTTGGGTCGTTACACTTTGGTATCGAGCATAGGTTCATGCTCTCGAACCTATGGGCCGGATTGGTGTTGTATGGTGGTGTTACATGATGATACTACATGATGATGATGATGTTGCATGATGGCGGTAGATATTGGAAGAGTAATGTGCTTCAAGCGTGATGTGATTATTGTCGTAATTGTGATATTGTGAATGCACGTGATGTGTATGTCACTCAAAGTGCATATTTGTGATCATGTTGATATGTTGGGGATGGGAGTATTCTCTCTCCTTCTTGTGGATTCTATGAAGAGTTCATGGGTGAATTACCTGTTTTTGGCGTGTGAAAAGAATTCTAATGTGTAGGATGGAGTGTTGTAACATTGTGACATATTGTGATATGTGAGTGTATCAATGTGTTGTATGACTAGATTGATGCTAAAAGAAATGAGTTGTATCATGATGTTTTTTTACCATGTTTTGAAGAAATGTGTGTACCACCTTGTTATGTAGCAATGGACGTTATGTTGTGATGTACTATGTTCATCGTATGTAGGAATTGTGCAAATATGTAATGCTTCATGTTGTGAATTGGGGTCATACGGTGAGTGTATGAACCCTATCGTATGGTGATTGTGATTTGGGTGCGAGAATGTGGTAAAGTGATGTATTACGCCCTGTGGATGTATGATTGTGATCTACCTCAGTATACATACCATACGTGAGACGTTATGGTAGCTATGTGTGTACCACCATGGTGTTACCGATGTAGTTACATGTTATGTTGTGACCCTTACACTAACCGACCACCCGAGGGAAATCGGTAGAAGTGTATGTTGAGAGTGAGGAATGGTGTACCATGGGTTAATAACTTGAGGCAAAACTCGGTTTAGTAGATAACATGTGATTCTTTCCTCTCTCCCTATGTGGTTGCATGTATGCAACCTAAGTGCAACTATGACTATGTTTAGCCTTGTCGAAGTGGTGGCGGGATGATTCGGATGGAGGTGATGACAGGTTGTATTATTGATATGTATTTTATGAGATGAGGCTCGATGTTACGAGTGTTAGCAACTCGTTGAGTACCCCTTCGTGGCCGAGATAAGGCCACACGGTTATCGTAATGTGACATTATTATAAGTTGATTTTATTCGTAAATTGAGCTTTTTACTTTATTTTGTAAGGACCAGTGACTTTTCTTGATTGCCATGCTTTACAATTTTAGGCATTTCCTTGGTTTATGGCACTAACATGGGGATTTTGATACTAACTATGGCTATTTGGCCATTTATTTAGTTTGATTTGGGGTCTTCTTTTAAATTTGGAATTCTTACCACCTTGCCCAAGGCTTGTATTTTGCCACTTGTCACTTTGGATTGGATTGTTGTGCTGGTTCTATTGTCGTGATGTGTGGGATAGGGTCATAGGATGCACCATGGATTGGTTGGACCTATGGACCCACTTCGTTGTATGGGGGTACACCCCAAGGAGTACATATAACTAATGGGTTGTTGAACCACGCGGTATTATGTCACTTGGGTTAGGAGTGTTCGAACTCTATGTGTCTTAGACCATAGGGAGCAACCGGCCTCCTTGAGGGAGGCATAAGAGTTTGAGGAGGCATAAGAGTTTGAGGGAGGCATAAGAGATTGAGGAGGCATAAGAGACCCGAGGGAGGCATAAGAGTTTGAGGGAGGCTTATGATGTTTGTGTGTATGGTTGATGTTTCGGATATATGTTGAGTTATTGTGATGTTTTGGTAGTGGTATTTCGATGTATGTGTTACTCATGTCGAGATGGATATGTGTTGCGATGTTGTGGTTATGTCATTGATTCCCTTGTGGACACTATGTACCTGTAGCATTTGTTTGGATTTATGTGAGTTTTCATTGATGCAAATTGAGGAAATGTCCGTGGATTGTAGTACTCTTTTGTTTGAGTATTTAGTATGTCATTCATTGATGTGTGTCGAGTACTATGTTATGTGGACTATGCCTATTCCATTCCATATTTGAGTAACCCTTTTGTGGTGTAATGCAATCATGAAGTATATACTTGCATGCTTGTGAATGTATAGTGTCTTTTGAACTTTGATAGGGTGTTGTGTTAGCGATTCATGTTGGGCATCCAGAATAAGGAATAAACCAAAACTCTTGAACGATGAAATTTTTAAAAGAAATTAAACCAAGAATAATGCTAATGGAAAGGAACTAATAAAATGATAAATAAGAGGAATCTTGCCAATCTTCACGGAACATTGAAAGTTAAAATTTCTACCAAATGTTCCTAAGGCTTCTTGTGACCGTGCTTTAATCGACCAAAATTTTAAACCATAGGGTGTACTTCCTCCTTTACATTTCTTGATTGGGAACCATTTCTTTTTCTCTTTGTGTTATGTTGCATCGAGGACGATGCATTTCTTAAGGGGAGGAGAATGTAATTCCTGTTCGGCATTGTCTTTTGCGGTTACGCCCTCGTCCTTTGCGTGAGATTGGAAGGAGGAGGTCATTGTGGCTAGTCTTGCTTGCTTAAAGTGTTCCACCCAACTGAATGAAGAAAACATTTATCTTATTCTTCTCTAGCCTATGCGCGGTTATATCATTTTTCCCTTGCTTATCTTTACACATCCAAGGATATACTAGCTGTAATTGTCAAGTATTAGTTTCAGAGTATAGAGAAAAAATTGACGAGATCTTTGTGAACTTTTATTTCTTTTACACCAAGAAGCGAATGCGATGGAGGCATTTCTTTACCAATCACCTCACCTAATATTTTTGTACGCTTGTGTCCATTTATAGCCCATGGAGATATATGTTGATGACGAGGCAAAATTGACATTGTATGGATTAGTGCGGGTTTTACTCGCTATAATACTTAATTTGACATTTTTAAATAGAATGTATTTGTTTATCCTCCTTAAGTGGCGTGTGACGGTGGGAGTCGGTGGAGTCCTGTTTTTCTCCACCCCGATCTTATTTTGATTCAATTATTAAATGCATATTGGTGGATGTTGGACGCATTTTTCCGGGGCTGCGGGTGTTGGAAGGAGGGAAAACATGTCCTTGGGTGCTGCGAGGTGTGTCTTGTTTGGGAATCCACAACAATAGCCGCAGCAACAGTGTATAGCCAGGCAACAGGCATGTCGCAGCATGGTAGAAGCTTTCACTGTTGAGCACTTCCAACAAGCGGGATGTCTAGCTATGTTGTTACATTGCTCAGTATCGAATGCATCCTCAAATTCGGGATTCTCCTTCAAGGTATTTGTTTCAAAATCGATTAAGTGACAGTGAGAGTGTTACGAAGAGACCCGATGAAATTTATTACGAGATTCTCTATTGTTTTCTTCTTGTTTTACGTTGTAACTCATGGAAGAGTATCCGTTACTGAGCGGATCTATTTTTTTATCGAGAATATTCACGAAGCACCAAATTGCCTTGCTATTCATTTCTTCCACTCTTTGCTCGTAGATGAGTTTCGCCTCCTTCTTGTGTTCGATTCCGATGACTTCGGTCACACTTTGGCTCTCTCAACACGTTTCTTAAAGGCTCCCCTTAGTGGCATTTTCTCATTTATTGCTCATCTTCCGCTATGCTAAGCCTTCAAAGATGTCAATCTCAAAGCAAAGAATGTTTACCCCGCGTTGTCAAATGCTCACTTTTACATGCATTTTCAGTGGAAATTCCTTGGCGGCGTGTAAAAAAAAATTCAAAGGCGCGGAGCAAGGGGAAGAGGAAGCACGTGCCCAAGCCCAAGCCCGAAGCACGGTTGAGCTTCTTTTCGAGGTCTCGGATGCATTGTTTTCTCAAGAAGCGGATGGCAGTGTGGCTATACCTAACGAGGATTACAAAGAAGCTTCCAGCTTACGAGATGCTCTAAAGCTATTGGAAGATGAGGAACCAACACTCCGCTTACGAGTTTGTTGGAAAAAGCTATTTCTGAGAGGTTTGAAGATGCTACAAAATACATGAAAATGAAATTGAGCTTATTGCTCCCGATGCACTTCTTAAGTGCTTCAGTGATACCACCGCATTTGGAATTAGAGTTTAAGTTAGGAGCATCTACGTAAGAGGACGGAGCCATCCATCGAAAGGAAAATATTTCTTTGCATACCATATAAGAATCAACAATATGTCGACCGATCATTCTAGCTACTTTGTAGGCATTGGGCTATTACAGATGAAACTTGAAAAAAAAGCCAACATATCCGGGGCATTGGGGTCATTGGAGAGAAGCCGAGTTGTACTTTCCATGACTAGTTTTGAGTATTCTTCAAACTTGTCCTCTAGGAACTTCAATCGGGAAAATGGAAGGTGAATTTGAGACACCTTGGGAACTTGAAAAAAATTTAAAAATAAAAAATAAAAAAAAATGGAGAAGGGTCAAGGCCGTGTCAAATGCTTTGTTTTCCAGGTGCGTTGGTAGATATATATGTAAAGTGGAAGCAAGCGAAGACAACCAAACTTCTTGACAAAATTCCCGAGTGAAATATGGCCAAAGGACAAGCAAGAATTTCAGGATATGTTTTGGAATGGATTTGTGGAGGAGGCATAGGAAGTTGAAACAAATATGAATAACTTGGGTAAATCCGTCTCCTCAGCCTTGTGTAGATCACTTGTGTTTGTTGTAGCGCGTATAGGGTATGTGTGTTAGTTGTCGAATCCCACAAGAAGTAGAAGCTCAAGGAAATCAATAGTTGATCACAAGTTCCCGGAGTCACTTCGAATACAACAATGCTCGTGAACTGTTTGACAAAAATCCTCTTCAATTGCATGGTCTTGCGGATCGTGAATGTGGACCGCTTAGAACTCGTGCACCCGGATTCCAGTACCTATAGTTCTTATGCTGACCCGTGCGGAGTCTATACGACCTGTTGAAGCTGGAGAAACAGGAAAGATATTTCTACACTTTTCTACTGTTATTTTATTTAAAAATATTGTGAAATCGAACTACTTTTCCTTGCATTGATTTGTCGGTTGGATGTCATGATGGGAGATTTCCCTTCTGCTTGTGTCATCTTGTTTTAGCTTTTATCGTTGGCGTATGTGGGTTGAAAGGATGTGTGTGCCCTCTCCTTTGGATGTTATGTTTCTCTTACTCGAATGATGGACCTTCATCTGCTTTGTTTCGTATTAATTCTTCTCTCGTGATTGAGTTGCAAGTTGTTATGTTGATTAAGCTAGTATTTTCGATATCATGGAAGTAAGTTTACAATAACTATGAAACCCCCTTCCTAGCACCCAAGTTGTCCTTGACGTTTTTTGTTAGCTCCTTCGCAAGTCCCTTGATAACCTTTTGGCATCGAGAAAGAAAGGTTGTAGGATTGTGTGAGCAATGCGTGGGCTAGCCAGCTTAGAGTTGTGGTATTAAAACTGGTAGAATAAAAGGGTTCGCGTGCAATGTGTTTTTCCGTCTCGCATGTTTAGACTCTTATACTATCTTTCATCTTGTTTCTAGGCTTTTAAGGCCATCCTCAGGAAGTGCCTTGACCACCCCTATCAACTTGAACCATAACTAGCTTTTCGGATCAACTAAGCTGGAGGTTTCTTTGTGCGAAACCTATACCTCGTTGACACTAGAATAGTTGGTCTAATCCCCTCTCAGAATCATTGCTGATGGCGCTCTTCTATTTTTCCTAACTTGCATTAATTGCTCCCTTATAATGTTAACGCTAGTAATTAATATTGGTCGGTTTTTATGCACGTAATTACCGTAATAGTTTGTGATGGAAATTTCCTTAAATGTGATTAACCTTTAGGAAAAACTCAGCTTTCATTTGATAGTCTTATGGATTCATAGCGGAAGGTTTTGTCTTGATAATGTCACTTTGAAGTTATGTTTGTATCTTTGTGCGGACGATTATTATGTGTACCCGGGGTTGCCGTAAAATATGGTTGTTTTGGGATGTGGGCAATTTATTTTAAATTAACCAAACATTAGTACTGTAGTGGAGGTTTGCAAACCTTTAGTGTTATAAAAATCTATTGATGACATTATTGTATACTCCTATTGGATGGAACCCCCTTCTTCTCTCGCGTGTTTACTACTAGCTTTGTAAGACTTTGACCCTTCTGGATGATTGGTAAATCTCCTGTAGTTAATGGTCAAAACTAGTATACTTTTCCTTAGCTTCTCAAAGTTATGTTGTGTGTATACTCTAATTGATTTCCGGTTTGAAACTCATTTATACATGGCTTTTGTGTTAATTTCGAAACCCGTGTTTTCCCCCTTTCTTGGGCCGATCAAATCTTGTTCTTTTGGAAAAATATTATTTTAGCCTATGCGATTGGGTACCTTTGATAAATTTCTAGATGATTTGTATATGTATCAAATCTCAATCTTGTAATTATTGTTTAATCACTTACTTGATAGGGATTACTATCTTTGCTAGATTGTTTGTTTTCTCCTTATAGGGCCAAGGGCCATTCTCATATGATTGTTACTTTACTTCGTGCATTTGCTCCTAACCGAAGTACAAGGTATTCTCTTTCTTTGATCAACATGTTATAGACTTTATTATAACTTGATGTGTTAATAGTGTTTAGAGCTTTAAACCAATTCTTGTAATAAAGTGATTCCTTTTCATGATATTGTTAGATAATAGTTATGGTGGTTTTGTGTAGCCTTATCTTGCTCGGTTAAGAACCGACTCTTGTAGAAAATTTGCTGCGAGATGGATCTTGGGTGTAGATGAGGGATAGATTTGTAGACTATTGTCATCAACCTCGGTTGAGAAGTTCCTTTGCTCGAAACCTTTTTATGTTGTTCAACTTTTGTTAGCGTCCGGTGGAAAGTTTAAAAGAGGATTAATGTCTTAGTATAACTTATGGTGGACTTTGTCATCGAACTTTGGAAACCTTGTATTGTTTGACCATCATTAAAATTTTAAGAAAATTTGGTTATTGTTGTTGAGTGACATTGTTGGAGTATCGAGTAATTTAAGAATTGATGTAATCTTGTTTTGTTCATGTAAATGAGTGTTGCTACAACCTCGCCTTGAGAATAAATTTTGAGTTAAACCTTGACATGACTTAGTAATAAGGTGTCATAAGTAAACTAACATGGGATTGTTTAATACTCAGGAAGTTAAATTAAAAGTTCTATTCGAATAAAGTAATGTAGGGGTCACCAACTTGAGAGAAAGAAATTCTCTAAGTAAACAAGGGCAAGACTATCATTGCAATTAAACTTTATAACACGATAACCCTAGCTCCTCTAGTGAACATTATTCCTTTTATGGTAAAATTTGTAAAATGACCCTAAGGTGAACTAAACTGTTAATTGTTTGAAGATAATAAGATTTAATAAGTCGGAGAAAACAAATTGGAGACCTCACCATCTTTCTCACCGCCTTTTGGAAAGTAAATTTTTACCCCTTGTTAATACTTTTAGCGAAGCCTAAGTAAAGTCGTTGTTAAACCTAGTTAAGAGCCCTAGCTTCAATTTAATACTTGTGAATAACTAATGAGGTCCTAAAATGTTTCATCTCGACCTTCTCCCTCTAACCCTTTTTCAAGGCACCTTGTATCTCTTCTCTTAAGTGTGTTGAACTTAAAACCATGTTGTCTTGTGGGCAAGAATGAATCTTAGTAGCGTTGGTGGTGAGCGGATGGCCTTGTGGAATTTAAATACTCCTTTTTCTTGATAAACGAATTAAGCAAATAAAGTTAATAATAGAGAAGATTTAAAGATAATTACTCGTGTCACAAGAATAAACTTAAATTGGTAAGATGAATTGTATGAATCATATCTTGAGCCTCCTTGAAAACATAAGCTAAGAATTGCAAGATATCCTTTAAAAATAAATAACCCTCAAGAATATCTTATTGTGGATGGCCCTAAGCGTAAGTGTGTTTTGGACTGGAATTCTATGTTGTCTTGTCGAGAAAGAAAAGTAAATTTTCCTTGATATGTGTGAACTTTTCCGTGCTGCCTTTATGGCCATCCTTGTATCAAGTTGTTCATAGTGTTAGTTGTATACTTGGTGACGACATGTTGTGTCATGTTATGTGTCAAGCAAGTCAAAAAAATTTTATCCTCAGTATTTCACTTTGTGTTGTTCGTGTATGTATTTTTGTGTCGTTACAAAAATAGTTGGATCAATGCCGAGGCATGTCAAAGATAGGACCAATTGAAAGCGTGGCATATGATTTTTAAGAAAAGAAGTTAGGGCTTCTTGTTCAAGAAAGATCCAGTGATTGGCCAATTTTGAGAATGTGGGGTCGTCTTGAGTGTGGATGTTGACTTTGATAGTCGATTCATTCAACATTGTTTGTGTCTCAGAAGGTAACAACAGATGAATATAAGAGTCTTCAACATCAAGGTAGGTGAGTATGGACTCATCATCCTAGCATTGAATGACATTAATAGAAAGAGTATCATCCCCTATCATGTCAGGATATAAGAAAGGAAGAGAGGAAGGAGCCTCACCATCACGGTGATAGGTCAGAGGCCCCAAGGAAATGGTATTTATGGAAAAAAAGGTAGGAGGGATAGATTCGTGGATCCATCAACTCACAGAAGGTGGGGTAGGTGAAGAGGGTGGAGAAGGGTCAATGTCTTCAATGAGTTCAATACGGGGCTTTTTGGTAGGTAGTTTGGTAAAACTGATTCCACTACGATCATTGTGTTTACACATGGTACATGAAATAACAATGTGATGACCTTGCTCATAAAGGCCAAAGACGAAACCCTTCCAGGCACAACGGTGTAGGAAAGTGTGAGAGAATCGAGGTTGGTAAGTGACTGAAGGTTAGCCGAAAAGGTTGGGTTTGTGATGGTGGTTCGGGTGTGTAAGTGGAAATGTCAAGTCCCCCATAGGTAAGATGGGTACGGAGGTGGGGAGGACCATAAAGGAGACGCTCGCCTATGCGGTGATCATAGTGAGGATGTTGGTGAAGGTTTCCATACTCTTGTGGAGTAAGGAATGTGTTGACATTGTACAGGCGCGATACTCCCCATAGTGAGGTGTTCCAAGGGATTAGTGGTTGATATATTGGTTGCTTTGGAATGGAGGAAGCATTAGAAGTTAGATCGGCGGAGGTGTTGGTTAGTTGGGAAGATGATGTGTGACTGGTAGAAGTGACAATAGTTGTGGGAATAGAAGATTTGGGTGAAGGTGAGGTGGGAATGGTGCTGGTGGATGGGGTCGTGTGTGAAGAAGATGTAGGTAGGGAGGTAGATGCCTTAATAGGTACAAGGAAATCATTGGGCTGGTAAAGCATGTTGCAGGTTTTAAAAGGTGATGGGTCAACTGGAATGGTATAGGAATGTCCTTCATGTTCGAACTTTACACATCGGTGTAAAGTAGAAGGAACACAACCCATGGCATGAATCCGAGTCTGCCGAGCAACAAATTGTATTAAAACTCCCCTTCCAACATGAAGAACAACTTAGGAATAGTACGAGGGACCCACATGAATGTGGAGGATGATAGTGTCGAGTGTAGAGGTAATAGCATCATTGAATGAATGCAACATGACCGGATGTTATGCATGTAGTTATTGGGTATGCACATTTGTCGAATGCGTGATAGGAGATGATATTAATGCTAGTTCCCCATCAATCATAACATGTCGGACACGTATATTATCGACATGGATGGAGATGAAAAGTGCGAGGATCTAGGTCATCGGTTTAGTGGGGGACAATTTCGTCATCTCGAGAAACTAAGGATAACAACTTGATGAACAGTGGAGGTGATGAGGTAGATGGAAATTTGGTAAGAGAAGCGACATGATGAGGTGTGATAATAGATGCTACAGGTGTGGGGTCATTAGGTAAAACCTCAATAGATTGAAGGACCTCCATGAGAGCTTGATGATGAGATTCCGAGGTTTGGATGAGGTCGTATAAGGACATTTTGAGGGAGATTGGTGTAGTTGTTTGAGCATGGTGTGATGTTTAACGCCATTAGAAATGGGGTATGTGGGGCATATAGTTATTTTAGGTAGGGGTGCATATGGTATGTTGGGTATAGGATTGGTTGGTGGGTCAGTTGCCTTTTCTTTGCCTTTCTGCGCACACATAGTGATGTGTACCATGTTGATTTGAGGGAAGTTGGCAAATGGAGAAGGTGTAGGGTAAGTGGTATAACGACATGAAGGAAAAAACCTACTAGAGGAGAAAATCCTTGTGCGGTTAGTTACAAGCTTGCACAACGATTGGGAGGGAGGCATGGTAAGTTCTCTGATGCGAACCATGTTAATCTCAAATTTTGGGGGTGGATTTATGAGTTGTGAGGGTGGAGGTTGTGGTATAGGTGTAGGAGGAAGATGTGAAGAAGGTGGTGAGGGTGAAATAGGTTCATCATCTAGGAGGTCATCGTCATCAAAATTGGGGTCAGAAGGACATAATTGAATGAGGGCAGCCTTTAGACCCTTACAGTTCTCAACATCATGTCTTGGCACATGATGGTAAGCGCAAATTTTAGTATCATCAAACCCTTTTGGTTTAGGTTTGAGAGGGTTGTAAGGTCTAAGAGGAGGGAGGGTGATAGCAGAGCTTTCTAGGAGGTTAGCCAAGATGGTGGCGTACGATCCCACCAAAGGGATCACAATGTGGGGTGAAAGTAGGTTTGGTTGGAAGATTAGGTAGTTTCGGTGGTAGTTGAGGTGATGCAGTCTAGGATTTGGGTTGTACTTTCTTTGGTGTAGGTACAACAACATGAAGAGGGGTAGGTTTAACCACCTCTTTGGAAATTAATGGTTTTTTCAATGTTTGGTGCTTTTTCTTAGGTAGAGGTGTAGGGGGAGCACGTGATGTAGATGGCAAGGTAGATGGTAGGAGAGGGTGAGTGACCCAAGGGGACAACTGAGGTGGAATGGTAGGTGTTGGTCGAGGTCGAGAGGGAGGTACAAGTGAGGTGGAAGAAAATGTCATGGGTAGTGAAGGAGGAATAGAAGGTAATGGTGGTACAGAGGTAAAGAAGTTATACATGGTGATGAAGGATGCAAGGCTCACCTAGCCCCAGAGCTATAGGCTATGGTGAATGGGTCAAGGGAATTTTAGGTTTACTCCCGGAGAGAGTATATTTTGTTAAGGTAGAGGTGTGAGGTCCCAAGATGGATGGTAGGGGTGAAGGTGATAAAGATGTAGTTGGTGAGGTTGGTGTGAGTGGATTAGAAGGTTGGGTTTTTGTTTAGGTTGAGGGATTGATCTAATAGGTATATGGGAAGATGTGGTCAAGTGTTTCTGACAGGAGGATGTGCAAGGTTCGATGTGGGTGCGACCCTAGGACACTAGTGGATTTAGATACAAGAGATGGTGTTGGAATACATTGGCTAGTAGGTAGAGAGGCGGGTATAGATGAGGATGATGCAATAGAAGACGTATCGAGAGTTATGTTCATGTGCGGTTTGGGTTGTTGAAACATCTTTGGATAAATGGTAGAAGTGTCAGTGGAAGATGATTGCATTTGGGTCAAGACAGGGAGAAAGAGACACCCCCAAAGTAAAGACCTATCAACATTTTATGGGAATACCCACTCGCTCCACATCTACCTCATCTATCACAAGTGTCGTTCTCACATTTCTCGAGACACATTTTACAGGAATACCCACTGCTCCACATCTACCTCATCTACCACAGTGTCGTTCTAGCCCTTTGTGGAGCGAGTGGTATTCCCATAAAATGTGTCCGAGAAACATGGAATTCACTGCTTCACCTCGTAGGTAATAGAACCAAAATTAGGTTCGTATGCTCTCGGGTAGCCGATGGAGAATGGTCATCGAGTGGTAACAGAAAAATCTATTACATCCCCGAATAGGTGGAGAAGATGATGGGTACTCCTCTATGGGTGGAGGAGGTACAATTGGTCAGTGGCTCACCGGGTAGGGAAGGCTCAAGGGGAAATGATATCGGTGCTAATGAGAGAATCCTTCGCAGTGTATGGGGAGGTGAAGGGATTTCCTCTATGGGTAGAGGAATAGATAAAGTGGGTTCCTATGTGGGTAAAGGATTTGGGCTAGGATTTCCTCGATGGAGGGGATAGGATTATTCAGGAATCAAGTGGTAAGTCGGTAAAGATAACATGTACCTCACATGTATTACTTTCATTGTGTGAGGTATCACTAGTTTGATCATTAGCTAGGAATTGTTAGGGAAAGGTTTCTTGAATATATGAAGGTCTTGATTGGCAAGTGCATTAGGGTTATCCATGACTAACTCGCTTTGCTCTTGAGCATTCCCTGAACAATGTTTTTAAAGGTGATACAATTTTTGTCACTGTGACCATTTAAGCGATGATAGTTACAATAGTCATTTTCCTTGTACCAACCTGGTATGGGGCAAGAGCGGTCAAAACTAGTATGTGGTTTGATAGGAGGAAGGGTGATGGCATTAGTTTTAATAAGATTTTCTAAAACAGATGAATATGGTTCCCCAATTGAGGTGTATTTCTTTTGTTCACATTTGAATTGGAAGGCTTGGACTGGTGATAGATTGGATGAAGGTTTAGCATGATTGGATGGATGAGTAGGGCTAGCCTTAAGTACCATTGCATTAGCAGTTCCCTTGGCTTTGGAATAACACATCTGAGGTTTCGAGGAAGAGGAAGTCTCGTGTGATTTAAATGAGGAACTTTGGTTTCGTAATTGTATCTTCTTCTCTTCGATGGCATGAATTTCGAGCTTACGTGCCATGGTGAAAGCCTCATCGAATGTGCGAAGGTTTGCACCAGTAATGTAGGTGAGATATGTCTAGCGTAGGGTTGTGTGAAGAGCTTTATGAGTTCGGTTTGTGGTAATTGGAAAGTGAGTTGGTTGATTAGACTATGCCAACGAGTGACAAAATATGTGATAGATTCATCGTCATATTGGCGCGTAGAATAAAGATCGGTCATGGTAACCTTCTTGACGATGTTAATGAAAAAATGATCCAAGAAGGCTTGGGATATTTGGTTGAATGAGAAGATGGAACATCTAAGTAATCCACTATACCACCAATGTTGACCAGATTAGGGACATGGGAAAGGTTCACAAAAGTAGAGCATCATCATGGGAAATTAATTAACACCCTTGTATGCGAAAGATCCCAAATGTTGCTACGGGTCTTCTTTACTATTAAAGTAGTTAAACTTAGGCATCTCCTAGTGTACGGGATATGGGAGAATGGGAATGGATGGGTGAATAGGCTCATTACAAATCTCGTCATAGGTGAGAGAATGCGGGAGCTGAAAAATGATGCTTCTAATGTCTCGCATCTTATCCATCATTAACTTCATAAAGTAATGTTTAGGTTGTGAAGATTGGGTACCCCGGAGTGAAAGGATGATGTTGTGGGACATATGAAGAATACGCCATGCAAGAATATGGTGGTGTTGAATAAGGAGGCGGGAATTGAGAGACGGACATCGACGGTATATAATCGAACCGAATGACCGATGAAACAAGAGGTGGTGGTAGTAGGTATGTGAGGGTAGGACACTCGTAGTGACCCTGGTAGAAATGGGAGGTAGAGATTGGAGAATAGAATAGAAAATGTTTTGAAATGGGGTAGAGATTATCGACACGAAGGGTGGTAGTGTTGCGACTGGTATATATGAGGCAATAGGTGCGGATGATGCTATGTTTTGGGTGGTGGATGAAGGTATGGTGGAGATCATGGGTGCTATAGAGGTAGTGGATGGGGCGGTGAAAGCGGCATGAGACCTAGCATGCTATGACACAATTGGGGATAAAATAGGTGAGGTTAGCGTGGTAGGAGGTGGAGCCAAGGTGGAAGCGATCATTAGGGATGGAGATAAGGATACGGGCATGCCATAGATCAATTGACCAATGCCGGTTCGGGTAAACCCGATCTTTAGGTTAGGTTTAACTAGTGCGATTCTTGTGAAAAACTAACAGTCTGTTAAATGATGGTCCCAGACTGACAATTTTCACACAGGATGAGACATAAGGTAACTGTGATTGAAGTAACAACAATATGAAAGGTGATAGGAGCCTTTTATAGCTCAGAAAGTGAAATAGGTGTCTTTTGGATAGGTATCCAAGAAGACTTCAGACCGACATCGGTTGGGTTAAACCGATGCCGGTTAAAGATAACCATGTAATATTATTGTGAAATTGAAACAGAGAATAAGAAAAGTGGTTGTAATTTAAAATTTGGTGTTGAATCAAACCCAGAAGTCTAAGGATGATGTAGATGTGGTCCAGGCACACTCAGACGAAGTCAGAATACACCGACTATGATTGGGAGTGTGCAAGGAAAGACAAAAATGATGATTGAAAGCTCTCACCTCAAAACACAAATCAAGTAGAACACTAAGAAAGAATGTTCCTAGAGTGCCTATTCTATTACGTTTGTTCAGCTTATGCTATTTGTATGGACTGATTGTTATGAACGAACAATAGAATTTCTTGGTGAGGAAGGCTTCCTACGAAGAAAGAATTCTAAAGGGTGAGGTTTCAGGAATGTTATGGTGGGGGCGGGCTTCGCTCTGAAGTATGACTCGATAGAGTAGCAAGCTGGGTGCCCACTATACTATGATCATGTGATCACCTACAACTTCTTCTAGGTAGGATGTTGTTTAATAATGTATGTATTTTGAATTTTTGTGTGGTTTGGTAAGACTCAGAGAAAGAGAAAAGGATAGAAGTTCTTTTCTACGATTCGTTTGTCAACCATCAGCTAGTCATGACTTCCAGCATATAGGTTTCCCTCAATTAATGTGAGCTAATGAGTTAAATCAAAATGTAGTGCACTTGTTTTAAACCCAAATCGAAAGTATGATATTCGATGACAACAATAGATGAACAGGAAGAGGGATGCTCTTTCACTAAAATGCAGAAAGCAAGAATAAGAATTTTCTTGTTAAATACACCAAAATAAACGTGTCTTTGAGCAAATAGAAAGAAGAGAATGTTACCAAGGAGAAGGTATTAATGTGAATGCTATTAGAAGGGAAACAAACACACACAATTTTTCACCTAGGAATGAAGAAAGATGCAAGGAACCCCGAATGGGTCCCACCGGGCGTGCCAAAATGTTTCACTTGATTTCTTAGTTTTTTTTGAGAAGTACTTGATGAAATAGATAAGGTAAAGGTGGTAAGAGGAATACCTGGTTTGAGATGGTTGAAGGTTGTATGTGCACATATCTGAATTCTAAATCAAAGTGATTGTGAGACCTTCCTTTTGGCTAGGAGGAACTACCTGTATAAGAATCAAAACAAGACCACCAAAGAGAGTTAAACGATATATTTAGTGGACTGGCTTAGCATATGTGCTAGATGCGGAAGTATGATACTTCCTAGATGACTGTTAGTCCACTGTTTAAAACAAATCAATGCTGAAATAAAGTAAATATTGTCCTACTGTGGTTTAATATGATTTAGGCATCTCATAAAAATGCAATAGGCTAGATCTAATCTAACAAGTTAGGCTAGAAGGATATCTAGAGGTCAAATAGGTGGTTATAGGTGAATGCGAGCTAACAGATAGGTTAGATACATATTTGAAGGTCAAATAGGTATTCGGGTAGGTATAGGCCAAGAACGAGGTTGTAATTATGGCAAAGATTGGGAGACACGAGAGATCAACCACGGTTTGTAAAAGCGTGACGGTTAGAATGTAACCGCGATGGTTAGGAGAACTGATGGTAGTTAGGGTCGGGGGCTAGTGGACTCACACAGTCTGGGTTGTAAGGTTTTTAGGCAAGAATGGAGTTAATAGAAGGTGTTGGGTGATCATAGAGGAGGTATAGGTATGTTGTGAAGGTCTGGGGTTGGTGAGGTAGTCAAGTAGGTGGTTGGGTAGGGTATTACAATGGTTGGGTAAGGAGGGTGGCTAAAACTGGATATGAGGAATGAAGAAACGGTAAAAGGGATAAGATCCTTTGTAAGGAGTAATACCGATGTTAATAAGAAACTGAAGTAGATGAGAGGGAAAACACTTACCTTTTTTGGTGAGCTACTGATCTAAAGCCCAGTGGAAGAGTGGCGGTGTTGGAAGGTGTTGGGAAGAGGCTTCACTGTTGTCCCAGTGAACCTAGTTGTCTTGGCTGATCACAAATTAATCCTTGCTTTGTTGTTACATCTGAAAAGATCAAATTCGCAATAAGGAAATCCAATGCCGAAGGCTCAATCCGATTACAAAGGTTTAGATGGGTCTATATATGTTGTTTGGTCCTTCCGGTATAACCGGCATCGTTCAGTGGGAAGCTGTCATCGGTTTAGGGTAAACTAACGTCGGTTTGGGCGAGATATCTCGGGTTGTTCAAAAATTTCCTATGAAGTGATTCCGCCATTTGATAAGGGTCTCTTCCTTTCCTCGGGGCAAAAACTGACCTTAGGAGGCTTTTAATGTGAGGTGAGGGGATGGGTGTAATGTTAGGTTTTATTTAGGATATTGGTTTAGGGTTTAGGTTAATGGGTCAAATGATGGGGGTGGTTAGGTGAAGTGTATTTAATAAAGGCAATTTTATTAAATAGGTGTGTGAGGGTGGTGAATTAATTTAATGTAAATAATTAAATTAATATTGTTGGTGGATGAAAGGTCATTAACTTAATTAAAATAATTAAATTAATATATATGGAGGTAAATGGCCTTAATTTAATTAAAGTAATTAAATTAAAATGTGTGGGGTGTAGGAGATAGGTGATAAGGTGTTGAGGATGAGGAAGTGATTATAGGGCTACGGTAGGGGTCCAAGGTGATTACGACACAATTTCGGTGTCTACACCCAAATATAAAAGCTTGTAATAAAATTGATTGGTAGAAGAAACCCTCGAAATCCTTAAATGAAATAGATAACAACAATAAAATTGCAACTAAACTAATCTAAACTAGATCTCCTTGTAGAATCCTCCATAATTCTTCCTCCTTTGCCTCCATGTCCCGCTCTTCTCTAATGTACAAATTTTAACAAAGAAAATAGATCAAATGAGGGAAATGAACAAAGGAAAGGCTTTAATAAAAATTCATAAGGAAATTTAGGGTGTATGGGAACCCTAGGATCTAGTGGCCAAGATTGTTTTGATCTAAGGGTGGAGGTTTCACCCTACTTTTGTTAGGTGAGAATGATTTTTATAAATGATGTTTTAAAAACCTTATAGTATGTGTAAATGGGGAATGGGGACATTTAATTGCCATAGAGTGCTAAGCCATGGTTAGTCCTTAGCAAGCTTTAGGTAGTTATTAGAAAGGCCTCTAAGTTAATAAGATAATGAATTTAATTATTTAAACAAGGGGTTAACCATATTAGGAGGGAACATTAACTTAAGTGAAGAAAACATTTAATTAAGTAAATTAATCTAGGGTACCTTCCTAATGCATAATTGATTAATGGACTCTAGAGATAAAATTGAGAATATGTTAACCTTTGTTCTAGACCAGGTTCTTCAATGAAAAGTTGAGTTACTTGTATTAGTTAGTTGTTGTACTTTAGAGGATTAACATCCTTGTAACTTGTCTTATTCTTTTACCTTGTTCTTGTAACAAAATAAAATTGTTCACAAATTTTGGGTTATGTGTTGGGGAGTTAGCATGTTTTTAGAACGTCGTTTTGATGGGCATTACAAAGGGTTTTAGTTCGATTTGGAACAACTATTTTCTAGGGTTTTATCTACTTAGTTCTGATTTGTAGAAGTGTTTTTTAGGGTTTCAGATGTCCATTTTAAGAACTAGAGGTTTGGATCATTTCTATATATTTAGCAGAGATGTTATTTCTAGAAAATCGTATTTTAGTCATTTATATTCACATAGTTATGAATTTTTGAATATTTCCAGCAGTTTAGGGATTTCTAAAAATTACTTGAAGTTATATATTACTCAGAAAAATCAAAAAATACTTTTCTAGTTTTTGTTTTCACCTTAGTAAGTTCTCTATAAATTTTCATGTGATTTGGGAAAGTATTTTTTCTTGAGATCTATAAATTTCAGTTCTCTACCCTAGTTGGTTCATTTCTAGAAATTTGAGAATATTATTTGCTTTGCAAACTATTGTTACATTTTCTCAAATTTTAATATTATTCCACAAGAGATATTTCACGATAATTCTTACATATGTAGTATGAAACAATTCTGCAAGTCACATCATCTAATTTTATAAAAGTCCAAAAAGTGTTCCCAATGGCTTTAAGGCAAGAATCTTTCCAAAGCTATAATGGCGGAGTGAGGAATGCAAACCCAAATAGGAAGAGATTTTAAGGAGTCTTTTGAAGGATCTAAATAAGGAAACCAAGGTTTAGATATGAGTCCATGATCACACCACACACCATACGAATTATGAATATTACTAAGGTCTTCACAAGAATAAAACAAAACAATGAAATAAGCTCTAACACATGGGTACAACGCAATCAGTATCATTTATTTTTGGACTCCCATTCACAATGATCCACTTGTTAATCTCGATAAGCTTAGGCCAAAAGTGGTTGAAGCATAAAATGAGCGCAATATTACAATAATCCTCCTCCATATCTTGAACTTTTTGGAGAAGAGCATCATCGCTTATAATATTTATAATTTCAAGATATAAATTCATTTATGATTTTACAAGTTGAGTTTTATGTATAAAAGTGTGCCGTATTACCATTCTTTCATCCAAAACTTCACCCACATGGCACTTGAATGTCGTAGGATTACATATATCATATCTCAAGACCACATTGGGGATATGACGATTTTTTTGGAAGAATTATAATCAGACCCTCTTTGGGGATATGATAGTTATTATGCATACACAATTTATGCTCAAGTTAAAAAATATATTTTTGATGTTCTTACACTATGTATAGTCACCCACACGGGTACTTTTGCAATTATATAAATTTGAATTTTTATTTTCCTATGTCACGCATGGTGTGGATAATCTCTCTCTTTTGAAACACATTATGCATATGAAAGGAGGACTATATTCCATTTGGTTCTACCTCCACTTACAGAGACTTCCTACTATACAAGAACTTATGTTATGGTGATACAAAAAAATTAATGCATGGTCATACCCATTAGAGACACCAAGATTGGATTCAAATATAATACACATCCATATATGGATTTCATTGTGTCTTCATCAAAATATTCAACACATCAATGATGCGTATTTATTCCTTTTATATTTTCTTTACTAGATCTAAATAGTTCTTTGATTATGTATTTTTATAGAGACAATGATTTACTTGCACATCTCCATAGAGATGTGTAGATAAAAATGTATTTCTATAGTCTAAATACAAAAGCATGGATGTTACTTCAAGATCACCACAACCCTCAAACATAGAGATCCAATCATTGCTCTTTAATCCATTCAAAATTTCTCTCATGATTACTTGCATAAAGAATTCGAGAAATCTCAATACGTGAAAAGGTGACAAAAACATCTCTCTATCCACATCATTGAATTTAATTTTACATTTATATACAAGGACAAATCAATGTGAGGATTCTTGTAGACACCTCATTTTGGTACAATAGTAGTTGATCATTACAATGTTAGAGTATTTATGTGTTTAGTGTGAAATAGGTCAACCTAGACTATTATTGCCACATGTTGATTTTATTGTTTACATTTTCGCATGTTCCCCTTTAGTTGTATGTGACTTTTGACACTTTCAACTTAAACCTTTATGACATTTTCTTCTTGTTATTGACATTTCATTCTTTCCTATTTGTCCCTATGTAATTTCTTTTCACATGTTTCTTTCTCATCCATAATTTTATCATTACTCATATTTCTTTTCTTTTACATACGTTTATGCGATATGTAGTAATATTGTTATGGCTTACAATAACCATACCATTACAATATCAATTTTTTCTAAATATACATCTATAATTCTAGATCTTTGTTTTGCATGCCGTTTAAAGTCATGTTTTGTGTATGTTAAAGTTGTAGCCAATAATGTTATACCTTTTAACAAAACTTTAATTTAAATATAAAATTTATATTTATACACAATTACATAGTGTATCTAACAAAATAATGGAGTACAAGTGAATTATATTGATGTTGTAAAGTAACAAACTTATTCCATTTCTAAAGCATCTATAGACCAAAAGAAAGATGAAAGTGTTTAGAGAATGATACACTATTTACTATTCATTGAAAAATTAGGGTTGATGTCCACATATGCATTACTTTAGACCTTGTTTTGAGAATCATTATACTTGTGTGTTGTTGATAAGATTGATTGCCCAAAAGGACTCGATTGAGACATAACCCCAAATCCAACCCTTGTGTTTTGACAATTTTACAAGGTGTAAATACAGAATTAGTGTTTCAAGGATGAAGAAAAGAAAATTGAATGACTCGTACAATTATGGTTAAGGTTCTTCTATTTGATGATAATTTTAAGTTTTTACTCTCTCACTATCTTCACAAGTTTTCTTCAATTTATTAACAATTGTTTTCACATTTTCCAATAATTTTGTATATCTTCAAAACCATAACTATCTCTGTAACGCATTTATTATTTTATTTATTTATAATCCTAAAATAATCAAATTCACTAATTGAATGTAATTCAGCAAACCCACTTTCCACTTCTAAAGTATTCTACACCCTGTTATCCATGTGTTGGAAGGGACACAAGATACGGAGGAAATCACGTCGCAGTTAAAGTTTGATCGATATTGCTTATTGTTTAAGCATTAAATAAACAAAACCATTATTCATGGGAGAAACGATTATGGCACCGGGAGCGTTTGTAAATACAGATTCCCCATATCTTCCATGGTATTTTAATAATCGCCACTTTTGGCGCCTTTGAATTATTGATGCTTCTTTACTCTTATGCTCCTGACAATGTTGGCCGTCATTGCTACAGCGAGATCATAAAATGTGCGCTATTTTAGTTTTGCTGTCTTTAAATCTGACATCTCTCAGATACCCAACGATCTGCAGACATGAACATCCAATGAATTTGCCCTATGTTGTGGCAGGCTTGTCACCAGAATCTGGTACTTGTATAAATTATTATTTTTATTTACCAGATCGATGTTTTTTTATATGCTAATATGTTTTATTTGAATTGTATTACTAATCTGGAGAGATGTAAATGTCCAACCCACGTCAGATTTTTCAAGTTGAATCTTCTCACGTAAGAAATAATGCCTGCGTATGTTTGTTCAGCTTGTTTTTGTCACAAGAGTTCAGGACTTCGTTGGTGAGCTAAAGTCTTAGGGATTTCTCCGAGGGTTAATGAACAGTAAGGGAAAAATGGCAACTCATAATCGCATGCACAAACTTATCGAAAGACAGAGACGGAAAGACATGAAAACTGGGTTTTCTATACTGAGATCTCTACTTCCACATGAATATATTAGGGTGAACAATAATTTATGTTTGATGTCAAGATTAGGATTTTCTAGTGCCCATTTTGTTCATTTTTAGGTAAACTCCTAGTTGAAGCTTTAAATTGTGCAGGGAAGCCGATCGGTAGAAGATCAAGTCGAGGCAGCCATTGGTTACATTAATCATCTGCAGAAACAGATATATGATCTTGCGGAGAAAAGAGAGGTTATGAAATTGTCGGCCATTCATGATCATCAAGAGAAAAATCACAAGATCTTGCCGTTTAGTTGCGGATCAGATCCTTTGTCAACACTTACAATAATCCCTGTTGGTTCAGGTATTCTTGTTTCAATTAATACATTAAAACATGAAGTGTTACTATCTGACATCGTACTTGCACTGGAAAATGATGGACTTGAAGTACTTAGTGCCATGACTTCTACTACAGAGGAAAAAGTGTTTTATACCGTATTTGCTAAGGTATTTACATATATGATTTTTATAATGTTTCTTCGGTTTATATATAATTTAGGTTAAACGTGTTCTTATGAAGAATCTATTGATACTGCCGTTTCATCATATGAACCTGATGACATTGTTCAAAACATGAAAGGAACACTGAAACATTGAATGTTTTGCATCGCAGTTTTCAGATTTAGCATGCTTTGACAATGCAAATCTTCATCAGAAGCTCTGTCGTCTCATCAGCAGAAATATCAGTGCTGCATAAATCAGGATGTAAAAGTATAACTGTAAATGTTTTGTGTAAACTTCTCTGTTATCTGATTTTGACAACAGAATTTGGTTGTCCTCTAAAATAAACATGTTAATGATAGTGCGTGCATTTTAAATGTTGCTTCCATGTAACTTCCATTCAGGAAAACTGAATTTTGATTTCAACCTATATTATCTTCGCCAACATGCCAGTACATATGTAGATTATGACTGAAAAATTCTACATTTCTGCAATAGCTTAGTTTTGAATTGGTCCATTTTTATGAGCGTGAGGGAATCTCTATTTTTGACATTAATTTAAGAGTCTCAAGTTTACGGACATTGATTCTAATTATTGATAACGGACAAGTTTGTAGGCTGGGATGGATCACGAAACTTTATAAACTTTTACAAGTATCTTCATCATCTTAATTGCAAAGGAATGCTAAAGCTCTGCACAATAACTGTAAGAGGTAATGGATCGGAACTTAAATAAGTCAAAATTGTTCTCCTAACACAGAATTACTTGGTGATGTTATTTTATGTCAAAGAGTTTTATTTCTTTGTTATACGTAGATTGATAATTGTACAGTAAATATCGATATCTTACAACATCATCAGGGCCGTTTTCATTCTAACATCATCCCCATTAGTACAAAGATTGGTGCACTATAATGGATCTATATGTTGCTTTGAATAAAAGCTACCAACCAATATAGGATTTTATGTTTGTCATACACCTTGCTAGAAATACAAAGACTAAAACTTCTGAACACTAAGAAAATATCTTGCTTGATTATCTCCTTTTATCCTTGTCAAAAAATATGACATTAGGTGTTTAAAAGGTTCTATTGTTTCATAGTGTCTCGACAGGGATTGCAAAGTGATTGGATAGGGCGTACATGAAAATCTAGAGGCGAATGTATTGAAAGTGTGGAAATCTTTTCCCCCTTGTGAATGTCTGCATTGATATCACGCATATGAGAATCAGGCATGACGTAATAATTCTTTTGGTTTTATAGCCTGCAAAGCAAGCAGTTCTGCTGGGAAAATAAGAAATGCAAGCTCTTAAACTTCGACCATTTCTTTAGCTACATCTTAACCATGCAACATACACATATAACCACCTGTATATTTATGCTTTTAACATAGCTCATCAATAGTTATCAAATTAAGTTAAAACTTACTGCAATAGCTTAACCCCATTATATAAGGTTAATCGATTCATGCAGGTTTCTGCTTGGCTTTCCCAAAGATTGTTGGGATTTGTGTAATCTCAACTACCAAATTAAGTCTGACAGATTTTGTCAGCATAAAAGACCTGGAGAATATTTCCAATTTATTATAAAATCTTCTCTCCTACCCATGCACATTTAATGTTTTCTAGCTTGCTCAAGAAGCTATCTTTGTGAAAGACCTCTATATATTTGAGGCATTTTGTATGAATTTTGTAAGAAGAAATTTGAGCAGCAAAGATTTGGAGAAATTTTAGAACTAATTTATTTTGCATTATTTTACATCTCCTCTCTTTTATCTTACATTATTTTGCATCCCTAATACATCAACTAGTATCATAGCGAAAATCCTTAGTCTGGGCATGCGATTTTAGACCAACGGAAGTGTTCACATTTTTCCACAGTCGAGTATTGCTCTTTTAAATTTGTGCAATTTTCTTGTTTAAATTTGTGTTTTTCAATTTTAGCCATGGTTGGCATTAGCAGTACTCTACTCCAGCCCCAAATCCCCATTTTTAATGGCAAAAACTAGGATTATTGGTCTATTAGAATGAAAACCCTTTTCTACAGTCAAGGTACCTAGGAGTTTATCGAAAATAGCTTCCCAGAACAACCAAATTAAGCTACATATAATGCTTTTGGCTAGCAAAAAAGAATCTTCTAAAGGAAAATATAAAAAGGGATGCAAAAACTTTAATTTCTATACACCAAGGTATGAATATGTCTATATTTTCTAGAGTAGCCACAACCACTAGGTCCAAACAAGAGTGGGATATCTTTGGGCATCGACTTCGTTTTGCTACCTTGCCCCCATTGCTTTTCGTTGAACGTTTATTTGAGCTCCTTTTTATCGTCAAGTGACTTTGACCTTATTGCGGAGTTATTTTGGAATAGTTTCTTCCCTCCTTTCGCTTTGTCTCGACCATCTCATTACATCGTAAGTGCGCTTTTGTTTCCGAGGGTCATTTCTAACTTTCGTCTAGTGAGCTTATCATGCTTTTGATCGGTGAAATGCGTAATGACTTTTGTTGTTAAAAGTTCTAATAGAATATTAAAAACCTTTTCAAGGCATTCGGGCATGTTTGTAGTCTTTTCCAGCCTTGGTTTGCTTGGAAGGGGAGAGAGGTTGGGTGGTGGCGCTTTGAAGGTGAGGATCGCAGTTTTTTGAATCTATTAATTTGCTTGCACCTACCCTCCACTGCCACCTTGGCTGACCAGGTCCATTCGCAGGTCTTGTTTGCACGTGGATGACATTAGTCTCCTCCCAACCACCCAACCTGCAGACTGTAATGACCATCACATTTTTTACCTTGCGTGAGAGAGATGGGAGTCGGTGGAGGCCTATTTTTCTTCACCTTGGATCTCTTTTTGATCCTTTCATTCAATGCGTATGGGCGCAGTCTGGTTTGACATGATAGCTAGTGATGTAGGCGTGTGAGGGGCATTTTCTTCTGGTTGCGTGGGTAGAGAGGCCAGCAAAATCCTTCTGTCATGGTGTTTTTCTTCCTGGCTCCTCCCTGCGTGCATGGTTTTAGATGGAGCTTCAAACTAGTGAAGTAGGCGTGTTACCTCCACCTTCTTGAGTGTTGCGTGGTGTGTTCTTGTCAAGGATCCACAGTAGCGACCCACAACAGCAATTAGCTAGGCAGCAGGAAAGATAGCAAATCTGCTCTATTCTCCACTTTTGAAGGCCCCGCTTGAATAAAAATCAGCATTTTATGAGGGAATCCCAGTAGGTTTGATGCTTCTATTACTTTGTGTTCTTTATGTGCTGTGAAAATGGACAGAGGAGTATTACTATTAGCACAAGTATAGAGGCATGGAGATTGGTGTTTACAGGAAGGTTTCGGTTGCTAGATCAGTGGTGTGACTTTGTACAGAAAAATCAACGACATAGTATCTCTGAGGATACATGGAGAGGACTGCTGGATTTCAGTCGATCTGTACCTGAAAATCTTGAAGGCTATGATATAGAAGCAGGTGCCTGGCCTCTACTCATTGACGAGTTTGTCAATCATATGTACAGGAAGTCGGGTCAAAATAACAATAGCAATGTGTTGCCTGGGTTGAAGTTATCTGTTGGTAACAAGAGAAGGTCGTCTATAGGAACAGAGACAGAAATTCAAACTGTAAATTGTATCAGTGAGAAGCCTGAAGAGATCCCCGATCCACTACATTCAAAGCGAGTGTGCTTGTGGAAGGGACATATCTGGAATGGTGGTTTTGTGCTTAGTGGTCTCCATTAATTCTTTATGTATAATAATATCTTTTTGCAAGAGTCCCAACACCCTTGAATCAGCGCACAAGCTTACAGTCTATTCTTCTGTGGGTTTATTGGGTTAAAGAGAGGATTCGACTTGTTTAACTCTCCCTTCAGGAGCGCGTGGGATCAAATGCGGGAAGGACGTTCACTGCTCCGGATCGCAGCTCTTCTTCTCCCTCTGTCGCCGTTTTCCCTACGCTTTGTGAATGTAGACACCCCATGGCATGTCACGGCTCCTCCTCTTGGATGGATGACACCGTTGCAATTGAGTATGGAAGAAATGCGGCGGCAGGCATGTTGCAGTATAGTAGAAGCCTTTGTGAGTGCTTCCAACAAGCAGGTTGTCCAACTATGTTGTTATCTGTTCAGTATCAATGCATCCTCGATTCGGGTTTCTCCTTCAAGATATTTTTATCAAATCGACTATGTGACAGTGAGAGTGTTACCAGGAGACCTGATGAAATTCATTTGCAAAGATTCTCTATTGAGACCTTACTTGATTTGTGGCATTACTGATGTTTTGCATGGAAGAGGATCTCTCTCTCCTTGGATCGTTTTTTATCGTATTCTTCATGAAATTTCTATTATCCTTTTCCACGTGTTTTCTACTCTGTCCTTTTCCCCCATCTTTGTGGCATTCCTCAATATCCATTGATGACTTCTATTTGACAAAGCTAATCGGGAAAAGCTTGCGTGAGATTTTCTCTCCCTTTTACGTTTTGGAGTAATGCATATTCTTTTAGCTTTTGGGACAAATTTCTATTATCCTAGTGAAAAAAAAAAAAGTTCCGGCTGGTACCTCGTTTGATAAGTCTTCTTATGGGTGGGGTGATAGGGCCCTTCTACATGGCCTGAAGTTGCCCCTTCTTTAAAAGTAGAAAGACTATCATTTCAAGAGATCTTTGGAGACCATATTCTTAAGGCTCTATTCTTCCACTCCTCACTATGGTGGTTTTTCTTGAAGGATCAGGTGCTTGATTTAAGCCACTTCGAGTGAATGTCTGCATTTTGTCATTAAAACCATTATTGTGCATACCGTAGTCTTAACAAAGACTTTGAGACCACCGTTCTTTCCGTTCGACGTTTCTTAAAATGGAGCTCTCTACCCGTGCTAAGCATAGATGAGAATGGAGCTTGAGTGCCCAACTTATAAAAGGGAGATTCGACCGAGGATTGATGTTGCTGGTCCTAAGGCGTGTCCATGAAACCTATTGAATGGGAGAAAAAGGCAAGATATTTCTACACTTTTCTCTTTGTTATTTTATTTAAAATTATTGCGAAATCGAACCACCTTTTCCTTGCATTGATTTATCAGTTGGATGTCATGATGGGAGATCTTCCCTTTCTTTTGTTTCTTCTTGTTTTAGCTTTTATCGTTGTCAGTATGTTGGTCGAAAGGATGCGTGTGCCCTCTCCTCTGGGTTATGTTTCTCTTGCTCGAGTGATAGACCTTCGTCTGTTTGTTTATGTATTAATTCTTCTCTGCGATTGAGTTGCAAGTTATTATGTTGATCAAACTAGTATTTTCGATATCATGGAAGTAAGTTTACGATAACTATGAAGCCCTCCCTAGCACCCATGTTTGTCTTTTGACCTGTTTTTGTTAGCTCCTTCACAAGTGCCTTTGATAACCTTTTGGCATCGAGAAAGAAAGGTTGTAGGATTAGTGTGATCAATGCTTGGGCTAGCCAGCTTAGAGTTTCGGTATTAAACTTTTAGAATGAAAAGGTTTGTGTGCAATGTGTTTTCCGTCTCACGTGTTTAGACTCTTATATTACCTTTCATCGTGTTTCTAGGCTTTTAAGGCCATCCTCAAGAAGTACCTTGACCATCCTTATCAACTTGAACCATAACTAGCTTTCGGATCAACTAAGCTCGAGGTTTCTTTGTGCGAATCCAGACCTCGTTGAACACTAGAATAGTTTGGTCTAATTCCCCCTCTTTGAATTATTGTTGATGGCGCTCTTCTTTTTTTTTTCCTAACTTGCATTATTTCTCCTTTGTAATGTTAATGCTACTAATTAATATTGGTCGGTTTTTATGCACGTAATTACCTTAATATTTTGTGATGGAAATTTCCTTAAATGTGATTAATCTTAGGAAAAAAACTCATCTTTCATTTGATAGTCTTATGGATTCATAGCGGAAGGTTTTGTTTTGATTTCCGGTTGAAAACTCTATTATACATGGCTTTTTGAGTTATTTTTGAAACCCGTGTTTCCCCTTTCCTGGGCCGATCAACTCTTTTGCTTTTAGAAGTATATTATTTTAGCCTATGCGTTTGGTACCTTTGAAAAATTTCTAGATGGTTGGTCTATACATCAAATCTCAATCTTGTAATTATTATTTAATTACTTACTTGATGGGAATTTTGTTTTTTCTAGATTGTTTATTTCTCCTTATAGGCCAAGGGCCATTATCATACGATTTTTATACTTTCGTTGCTTTTACTCCTAATCGAAGTACAAGGTCTTCTCCTTCTTTGATTGGCATGATGGAGACTTTATTATAACTTGATGTGTGTTGATAGTGTTTAGAGGTTTGACCCAATTCTTGTAATAAAGTGCTTCCTTTTGTGGTATTGTTAGATAATAGTTATGGTGGTTTTGTGTAGCCTTATCTTGCTCGATTCTGCGAATTGACTCTTGTGGAAAAATTTGTTGCGAGATGGATTTTGCGAGTAGATGAGGGATAGACTTGTAGATTTTTACATCAACCTCAGTTGAGAAGTTCTTTTGCATGAATCCTTTTTATATTGTTCAACTATTGATAACATCTAGTGGAAAATTTAGAAGAGGATCAATGTCTTAGTATTTTTGTATCGTGGATTATGTCATCTTAACTTTGGAACCTTGAATTGTCTTCTGTCTTGGAAAATATAAGAAAATTTGTTTACCGCTTGTTGAGTGACCTTAATGGATTATCGGTATTCTAAGAGTTGATGTAACCTTTTTTCATTTTCGTAAATGAATATTGTTAAACTTTATCCTCTACGATTAAATGTTGAGTTAAATCTTTCTAAGACTTAGTAATTGTGTGTTATAAGTAAAATAAAATGGGTTGTTTAATACTTATAGAAGTTAAACTAAAATTTATATTTCAAATAAATTAGCGTAGAGGTGACCAACTTGAGAGCATGTAATTCCATAAGTGATCAAAGATGAAACTATCCTTTGTTAAGTAACATTATATAACCTGATATCCCTAGCTACACTAATGAACACTATCCCTTTCATGGTGAAATTCTTAAACGATCTTAAAGGAAATCTATGGTTAGTTCTAGAAGATAATAAGATTTAATAAGCAGGAGAAAACAATTTAGAAACCACGCAATCTATCTCTTAGCCATTGGATGGTAAATTGTTTTATTTTTATAAAACTCATTTAGTAAACCCTAAGTAAAATCTATGATAATTCTATTTAAGTTTTCAAGTTTCAATTAAATCTTGGTAATAACAAATGAGGTCTTGAAGATGATTTCAACTCAACCTTCTCCCTCTAACCTTTTTCCAAGGTGCTTTGTCTTTCTTCTCTTAAGTGTGTTGAACACAAACCCATGTTGTCATATGGGCATGAACAAGTTCTAGTAGCGTAAGTGTAAATAGATGGCCTTATGAAATTAAATTACCCCTTTCTCTAAATAAACGAATTAAGCAAGTAAATGTCATAATAGAGAAGATTTAAAGATGATTACTCAAAGGTGTAAAAGATTAAACTTAGCTTGGTATGATGAATTGTATGAATCATATCTTGAGCCTCCTTGAAAACGTAAGCTAATAATTGCAAAATGTCTTTTTAAAATAAATAACCCTCAAGAATATCTCATCGTGGTTGGCCCTATTTGTTAGTGTGTTTCTATGGTTGGAATTCTATGTTGTCTTGTCAAAAAAAAAAAGTGTATTATCCTTTTGGGTGTGAACGTTTCGTGTTGATCTTGTGGTCATCCCCGTAACAAGTGGTTCCCAGAGTTGGTTGTAACTTTGTGATGACATGTTGTGTCGTGTTGTGTGTCGAAGCAAGTCAAAAAAAAAATTGTCTGTCTTTTACTGTGTTGTTCGTGTGTGTGATTTTTGGGTCGTTACACTTGGTATCAGAGCGTAGGTTCATGCTCTCAAACCTATGGGCCGGATTGGTGTTGTATGGTGATGTTACATGATGGTGATGGTGTTACATGATATTGTTTCATGGAGATGATGGTATTGCATGATGATGATTTATATTGGAAGAGTAATGTGCTTTAAGCGTGATGTGATCCATGTTGTAATTGTGATATTGTGAACGCACATGATGTGTATGTCACTTTGTGCGTGTTTGTGATCATGTTGATATGTTGGGGATTGGAGTATTTTCTCTCCTTCTAATGGATTCTATGAAGAGTTCACGTGTGAATTATTGTTTGTGATGTGTGAAAATAATTATAATGTGGATGACGTAGTGTTGGAGCATTGTGACATATTGTGATATGTAGGTGTATCAATGTGTTGTATGACTAGATTGATGTTAAAAGAAATGAGTTGTATCATGATGTTTTTACCATGTTTTGAAGAAATGTGTGTACCACCTTGTATGTAGCAATGGATGTTATGTTGTGATGTACTATGTTCATCGTATGTATGATTTGTGCAAATATGTAATGCTTCATGTGTGATTTGGGGTCATACGGTGAGTGTATGAACCCTATCGTATGGTGATTGCACTTTGGTGCAGAATGTGGTAAAGTGATGTGTTACACTCAATGAATGTATGATTGATCTACCCCGATCTACCTATGTATATGATAGTTATGTGTGTGCCACCATTATGTTAGTGATGTTGTTGTGTGTTATGTTGTGAACCTTACGCTAACCGACCCGAGGGAATCGGTAAAGTGTGTGTTTAGAGTGAGGAAAGGTGTGCAATTGACCAATCAATAGAGCCAACCATAGTTTAGTAGATAAAACCGTGCTTCTCTCTCTCTCTCTTTATTTGGTTGTTTTATGGGTACAACCTAAGTGTATCTATGACTATGTTTAGCCTTGTAGAAGTGGTGGCGGGATGATTTAGATAGAGGTGATGAAATTTGTATTATTGATGTTTTATTTTATGAGCTAAGGCTCGATGTTCCGAAAAGCTAGCAACTCATTGAGTACCCCTTGGTGGCCATTTAAGGCCACACACGCTTATCGTAATGTGACATTATTATAAGTTGATTTTATTTGTAAATTGAGTTTTTACTTTATTTTGTGAGGACCAAGAACTTTTCTTGATTTCCATGCTTTACAATTTTGGGCATTTCCTTGGTTTGTGGTACTAACATGGGATTTTGATACTAATTATGGCTATTTGGCCATTTATTTTGCTCGATTTTTTATCTTATTTTAAATTTGGAATTTTACCCCTTGCCCAAGGCTTGTACTTTGCCACTTGGCACTTAGATTGGATTGTTGTGCTGGTTCTATCATTGTGATGATGTGTGGAATAGGGTCATGGGATGCACCATGGAATGGTTGGACCTATGGACCCGCGTTGTATGGGGGTACGCCCCAAGGAGTTACAGATAACTAGTGGGTTGTTGAACCACACATTATTATGTCACTTGGGTTAGGAGTGTTTGAACTCTATGTGTCTTAGGCCATAGGGACAACCGGCCTCCTTGAGGGAGGCATAAGAGTTTGAGGGAGGCATAAGAGACTTGAGGGAGGCATAAGAGTTTGAGGGAGGCTTATGATATTTGTCTGTATGGTTGATGTTTCAGGATATATGTTGAGTTATTGTGATGTTTTGGTAGTGGTATTTTGATGTATGTGTTACTCATGTCAGATGGATATGTGTTGTGATGTTGTGGTTATGTCATTGATTCCCTTGTGGACACTATGTACCTATAGCATTTTTTGGTGTTATGTGAATTTTTCATCGATGCAAATTGAGGAAATGTCTGGTGGATTGTAGTACTCTTTTGTTTGAGTATTTGGTATGTCATTCATTGATGTGTGTCGAGTACTATGTTATGTGGACTGTGCCTATTCCATTCCATATTTGAGTAACCTTTTTGTGGTGTAATACAATCATGAAGTATATACTTGTGTGCTTGTGAATCTGTAGTGTCTTTTGAACCTGATAGGGTGTTGTGTTAGCAGCTTCATGTTGGGAACCCACAATAAGAAATAAACCAAAACTCTTCAAGGATGAAATTTTAAAAGAAATTAAACTAAGAATAATGTTAATGGAAAGAGAACTAATGGAAATAAATAAATAAATAAGAGGGAACTCCCAATCTTCACGAAACCTTGAAAGTTAAAATTTCTACCAAATGTTCCTAAGGCTACCCTGTGGACGTGCTTTAATCAACTAAAATTTTAAACCATAGGGTGTACTTTCTCTTGTACCTGTTCTTGTTTGCATACCATTTCTTTTCCATTGTGTTATGTCGCATCGAGGAAGATGCTTTCTTAAGGGGAGGAGAATGTAATGCCCGTTGGGCATCGACTTTTGTTTCTGCCACCTTGCCCCCATTGCTTTTCGTTGAACGTTTATTTGAGCTCCTTTTTATCGTCAGTGACTTTGACCTTATTGTGGAGTTATTTTGGAATAGTTTCTTCCTTCTTTCGCTTTGTCTCACCATCTCGCTCGTTGTAAGTGCGCTTTTTTTTCGAGGGTCATTTCTAACTTTCGTCTAGTGAGCTTATCATGCTTTTGATCAGTGAAATGCGTAATGAATTTTGTTGTTAAAAGTTCTAATAGAATATTAAAAACCTTTTCAAGGCATTCGGGCATGTTTGTAGTCTTTTCCAGCCTTGGTTTGCTTGGAAGGGGAGAGAGGTTGGGTGGTGGCGCCTTTGAAGGTGAGGACTCGCATAGTTTTTGAATCTATTAATTTTCTTGCACCTACCCTCCACTGCCACCTTGGCCGACCAGGTCCATTCATAGGTCTTGTTTGCACGTGGATGACATTAGTCTCCTCCCAACCACCCAACCTGCAGACTGTAATGACCATCACGTTTTTTTACCTTGCGTGAGAGAGATGGGAGTCGGTGGAGGCCTGTTTTTCTTCACCTGGATCTCTTTTTGATCCTTTCATTCAATGCGTATGGGCGCAGTCTGGTTTGACATGATAGCTAGTGATGTAGGTGTGTGAGGGGTGTTTTCTTCCTGGTTGCGTGGGCAGAGAGGCCAGCAAATCCTTCTGTCATGGCGTTTTTCTTCCTGGCTCCTCCCTGCGCGCGTGGTTTTAGATGGAGCTTCAAGCTAGTGAAGTAGGCATGTTACATCCACCTTCTTGAGTCTTTGGGTGGTGTGTTCTTGTCGAGGATCCGCAGCGAACCCGCAATGTGAATTAGCTAGCGCAGCAGGAAAGATAGCAGTCTGTTCTGTTCTCCACTCTTTGAAGGCCCTGCTTGATAAAAATCAGCATTTGATGAGGGAATCCTGTAGGTTTCGATGCTTCTATTACTTTGTGTTCTTTATGTGCTGTGAAAACGGACAGAGGAGTATTGTTGTTAGCACAAGTATAGAGGCATGGAGATTGGTGTTTACAGGAAGGTTTCGGTTGCTAGATCAGTGGTGTGACTTTGTACAGAAAAATCAAACGACATAGTATCTCTGAGGATACATGGAGAGGACTTTCTTAGATTTCACCATCGATCGTACCTAAAAATATTGAAGGCTATGATATAGAAGCAGGTTCCTGGCCTCTACTCAGTGGCGAGTTTGTCAATCATATGTACAGGAAGTCGGGTCAAAATAACAATAGCAATGTGTTGCCTGGGTTGAAGTTATCTGTTGGTAACAAGAGAAGGTCATCTACTGGAACAGAGACAAAAATTCAAACTGTAAATTGTATCAGTGAGAAGCCTGAAGAGATCCCCGATCCACTACGTTCAAAGTGAGTGTGCTTGTGGAAGGGACATATCTGGAATGGTGGTTCTGTGCTTAGTGGTCTCCATTAATTCTTTATGTATAATAATATCTTTTTGCAAGAGTCCCGACACCCTTGAATCAGCGCACAAGCTTACAGTCTATTCTTCTGTGGGTTTATTGGGTTAAAGAGAGGATTCGACCTGTTTAACTCTCCCTTCAGGAGCGTGTGGGATCAAAACGTGGGAAGGACGTTCACTGTTCCAGTCGCAGGCTCTTCTTCTCCCTCTGTCGCTTCGTTTTCCCCACGCTTTGTGAATATAGACACCCCATGGCATGTCACGGCTCCTCCTCTTCGGATGGGCGACACCGTTGCAGTCGAGTATGGAAGAAATGTGGCGGCAGGCATGTTGCAGTATAGTAGAAGCCTTTGTGAGCGCTTCTCAGAGGGTTGTCCAACTACGTTGATATTTGTTCGATGTCAATGCATCCTCAGATTCGGGTTTCTCCTTCAAGATATTTTTATCAAACCGACTATGTGACAAAGTGAGAGTGTTACTAGGAGACCGGATGAAGTTTATTGCAAAGATTCTCTATTGAGACCCCCCCCATCAATTTGTGGCATTCTGTCACGTTTTGCATGCTGCGTGGATTCTCTCTCTCCTTGCATACATTTTTTGGAGGCGTATTCTTCTTCAAATTTATATTATCCTGTTTCCACATGCCTTTTTCCTACTCTTTTTCTCCCCCATCTTTAACGCAGGCAGGAAGGCTACCTCAATATCCATTGATGACTTCTATTTGACAGCAGCTAATCAGGCAAAGCTTGCAGCTGAGAATTCAGCAAACACCCTTTTGGAGCTACGGAGTAATGCAGGAAGCCATGATTTAGCTTTTGGGACAAATACTTTGAAGACCTCATGTAGCCTAGTGAAAAAAAAAAGGTACAAAGGCTAAGGTACCTCGTTATGATAAGTCTGCTTATTATGGGTGGGGTGATAGGGCAGATCCTTCTACATGGCCTGAAGTTGAGGGACCTTTGGAGATTTAAAAGTAGAAAGACTATCATTTCAAGATCTCTTTGGAGACCATATTCTTAAGGCTCTATTCTTCCACTCCAGTAAATCACAATGGTGGTTTTTCTTGAAGGATGGATGCTTGGTTTTAAGCCACTTCCAGGTGAATCTGCAAAAACAATTGACCCACGGGTTAGTACTAAGATTCTGTCTGAAGTTATTGTGCATACCGTAGTCTTGACAGCACCTGAGACCACCGTTCTTTCCATTTGATGTTTCTTAAAATGGAGCTCTCTGCCCAGGCTAAGCATAGATGAGAATGGAGCTTGAGTGCCCAACCTGTAAAAGGGGAGATTTAACTTGAGAATTGTTGTTGCTAGTCCGGGCGGTGTCCATGAAACCTATTGAATCTGGAGAAAAAGGCAAGATATTTCTACACTTTTCTCTTGTTATTTTATTTAAAATTATTGTGAAATCGAACCACTTTTCCATACATTGATTTGTCATTGGATGTCATGATGGGAGATTTCCCCTTTCTGCTTGTTTCTTCTTGTTTTAGCTTTTATCATTGTCATTATGTTGGTCGAAAGGATGCGTGTGCCCTCTCCTCTGGGTGTTATGTTTCTCTTGCTCGAGTGATAGACCTTTGTCTGTTTTTTTATGTATTAATTCTTCTCACGATTGAGTTGCAAGTTATTATGTTGATCAAACTAGTATTTTCGATATCATGGAAGTAAGTTTACGATAACTATGAAGCCCCTCCCTAGCACCCAAGTTTTCTTTTGACGTTTTTTTGTTAGCTCCTTCACAAGTCCCTTTGATAACCTTTTGGCATCGAGAAAGGAAGGTTGTAGGATTAGTGTGATCAATGCTTGGGCTAGCCAACTTTTAGAGTTTGGTATTAAAATTTTAGAATGAAAAGGTTTGTGTGCAATGTGTTTTCCATCTCACGTGTTTAGACTCTTATATTACCTTTCATCATGTTTCTAGGCTTTTAAGGCCATCCTCAAGAAGTACCTTGACCATCCTTATCAACTTGAACCATAACTAGCCTTTCGGATCAACTAAGCTCGAGGTTTCTTTGTGCAAATCCAGACCTCGTTGACACTAGAATAGTTTGGTCTAATCCCCTCTTGAATTATTGTTGATGGTGCTCTTCTTTTTTCCTAACTTGCATTATTTCTCCTTTGTAATGTTAACGCTACTAATTAATATTGGTTGGTTTTTATGCATGTAATTACCTTAATATCTTGTGATGGAAATTTCCTTAAATGTGATTAATCTTCGGAAAAAAACTCATCTTTCATTTGATAGTCTTATGGATTCATAGCGGAAGGTTTTGTTTTGATTTCCGGTTGAAAACTCTATTATACATGGCTTTTTGAGTTAATTTTGAAACCCGTGTTTCCCCTTTCTGGGCCGATCAACTCTTGTGCTTTTAGAAGTATATTATTTTAGCCTATGCGTTTGGTACCTTTGACAAATTTCTAGATGGTTGGTCTATACATCAAATCTCAATCTTGTAATTATTATTTAATTACTTACTTGATGGGAATTCTGTTTTTGCTAGATTGTTTATTTCTCCTTATAGGGCCAAGGGCCATTCTCATACGATTGCTATACTTTCATTGCTTTTACTCCTAACTGAAGTACAAGGTCTTCTCCTTCTTTGATTGGCATGATGGAGACTTTATTATAACTTGATGTGTTGATAGTGTTTAGAGGTTTGACCCAATTCTTGTAATAAAGTGCTTCCTTTTGTGGTATTGTTAGATAATAGTTATGGTGGTTTTGTGTAGCCTTATCTTGCTCAGTTCTCGCGAACTGACTCTTGTGGAAAAATTTGTTGCAGATGGATTTTGTGAGTAGATGAGGGATAGACTTGTAGATTTTTACATCAACCTCAGTTGAGAAGTTATTTTGCATGAATCCTTTTTATATTGTTCAACTATTGATAACATCTAGTGGAAAATTTAGAAGAGGATCAATGTCTTAGTATTTTGTATCGTGGATTATGTCGTCTTAACTTTGGAACCTTGAATTTTCTGTCTATCTTGGAAAATATAAGAAAATTTGTTTACCGCTTGTTGAGTGACCTTAATGGATTATCGGTATTCTAAGAGTTGATGTAACCTTATTTCGTTTTCGTAAATGAATATTGTTAAACTTTATCCCTACGATTAAATGTTGAGTTAAATCTTTCTAAGACTTAGTAATAGTGTGTTATAAGTAAAATAAAATGGGTTGTTTAATACTTATAGAAGTTAAACTAAAATTTATATTGCAAATAAATTAGTGTAGAGGTGACCAACTTGAGAGCATGTAATTCCATAAGTGATCAAAGATGAAACTATCCTTTGTTAAGTAACATTATATAACTTGATATCCCTAGCTACACTAATGAACACTATCCCTTTCATGGTGAAATTCTTAAACGAACTTAACGGAAATCTATGGATTGTTCTAGAAGATAATAAGATTTAATAAGCAGAGATAACACTTTAGAAACCACGCAATCTATCTCTTAGCCATTGGATGGTAAATTGTTTTATTTTTATAAAACTCATTTAGTAAACCCTAAGTAAAGTCTTTAATAATTCTGGTTAAGTTTTCAAGTTTCAATTAAATCTTGGTAATAACAATTTATGAGGCTTGAAGATGATTTCAACTCAACCTTCTTCCTCTAACCTTTTTCCAAGGTGCCTTGTCTTTCTTCTCTTATGTATGTTGAACGCAAACCCATGTTGTCATATGGGCATGAACAAGTTCTAGTAGCGTAAGTGTTAATAGATGGCTTTGTGAAATTAAATTACCCCTTTCTCTAAATAAATGAATTAAGCAAACAAATGTCATAATAGAGAAGATTAAAGATGATTACTCGGTGTAAAAAGAATAAACTTAGCTTGGTACGATGAATTGTATGAATCATATCTTGAGCCTCCTTGAAAACGTAAGCTAATAATTGCAAGATGTTTTTTAAAATAAATAACCCTCAAGAATATCTCATCGTGGTTGGCCCTAACCGTAAGTGTGTTATGTGGTTGGACTTCTATGTTTTCATGTCAAAAGAAAAAAATGTAGTATCCTTTTGGGTGTGAACGTTCCGTGCTAATCTTGTGTTCATCCCCGTAACAAGTGGTTCCCGAGTTGGTTGTAACTTTGTGATGACATGTTGTGTCGTGTTGTGTGTCAAGCAAGTCAAAAAAAAAAATATCTGTCTTTTCTTGTGTTGTTCTTGTGTGAAAATTTTGGGTCGTTATAATATCTTAGAAATTGCCTTTCAAGACACCGGTAATGTAAATTGAATGTTGAAAAAGACAATATGATTTAAGAAAACAAAGTGTAAATTTTTCAAAAGAATGTAATTCTAGAAGTTCAAATCACAACTCTATGTTTATAGCTTGTCATTTTGCTCAAGAGAGCACAAAAGATGTGTGGTTCTTGGATTTTGGTTGTAGTAACGACATGACAGGTTCAAAAGAATTGTTTTCTAGCATGAACAAATCATCTAATCGCAGACCTAAAAATGCATAATGAAAACAAAGTTTCGTAATTGGAAAATGGACCATAAATATTAAAAAAATCAGAAAAGAATCTCATTCCTAATGTTTATTATATCCTGACCAAACATGACCTCATGAGTATAAGCCAATTGATATAGAAAGGCTACAAAGTTTATTTTTAGGAAGGATTATGTACTTTTTGGATTGAAATGCAAGCAACAAGTTGACAGCCGTGGGTGGAAATGATAAGAAACAAAATCTTCCCATTGAAAATACAAAGTGATTTGAGCTTAGCGGGTGCTAGCTCTTATTCTTGTATGGGTCATGGAGATCTCACCAAAGGAGTATCTCGAGATCCTAGCGAGAATGCTAGCTCTAAAAAAATTATGGACTTGAATTTTTTTTTAAGGAGGTTCCTTAAGCCTAGCGGGTGGTAGACATCTTCCTAAGAAAAGAAAATCCAAAAAATAAAATCAAGTAGGTTCCTCAACCCTAGCGGGTGCGAGGGTTCTTCCAAGAAAAGAAGAAGAAGAAAAATTTCATGGAGGGTTCATAACCCTTATAGCTGCTAAGGTTCCTCCAAGCCGAGAAATTGAAATTTTTTCTCAAGTATGTTCCTCAACCCTAGCGGTTGATAAGGTTCCCAAGTAATGATGCACAAAAATTTTCATAAGGAATATTTTCAATCCTAGCAGCACTAGACATTTGTTAAAGAAGGGTGAAAATAAAAAATTTCAAAGAGAAGTTTTTGTTAGGTTGTGGAGCCTATTTTCATGTGTGAAAGTTTTGAAGACTCTACATTAAGAGTACTTGTACACTTTTCAGTTGTCTCACTAAGAGTAGTGTAACGTTTTTTCTCATATGTCTTTGGATTTTTGACCCACGGTTTATGGGACAATTTTGGTCCACGGTTTTAATACCCACGGTTTTGTAAAATGCTTAAGCACTTGTCTACTTATATTGCTTTATGCATATGGTAGGTATAATGTAACATTACGTATGTGTTTTGAATTTGGGTGTGAATTTCAGTAGAGTTTGTTGAGCATAGCTCCAAATAGATCTAGGTATTGTATTGAGAGAGCAAGTGGCTTGAAATAAAATCAGAGCAAGTGATTCTTACTAGACGCATCCCAAATTGTGTGAACCACATTAAATACTTGTCTCTTTGTGTTGTGTTATTTTATTCTTCACTTTTATTTGAGATCCGTAATTTTTTTGCATATTAAATTCTACTATTGCGATTCTATGAGGGCTTATTCCATGTATTTTATCCTTTATTTCCTAACGCTTTTAGCCTAATAGGTACTAGCTTCCAACCATCTATGGGTGAAGAAAAATATTTTCAAGAAGGATTTTTAAGCCTAGTGGGTGCTAACTCTAAATCACCTATTGAATGTCAAGACCTAAATTAAAGAGGATTTTTGAAAATTAGGCTTGGCTATGGCACTTAAGACTCGTACACTTACATTTTACTCGAGACAAAGAACATGGTGAATGGAATACCAATGATTGAGCAACCTGAAAATCCATTCCAAATTCACATTCTTGCTAAGCATCATACCGCAACAAACTAGGCCTTTTGCCACACTTTTTCAACGATTTTTTTGTGGTTATATTGTATTTAAAAATTAAAATTGTGACATTGGATTTGTAGCTAATCTACTTTTTGATAGATTAATGTAGTTTTGCAAAAATCATTATACCATGGATAGTCCACAATTTAAAAAAGTTATAGATAATTTCCAATTTTTAAATTGTATATTGTCCACATTTCATAATACTCGTAACATTTCTACAATTTCTATTTTTGTTAGTATTCTAAAGTCTTAAAAATGTAGTTTTTCTATATATTTCATCTTTGTAGAAATTCCACAATTTACAATTTCATAACTTTCATCAATGTTATATTGTGGCAATTTCAACAAATTTTTCTACAATTATTGTTACCACATAAAACTTGTAGGTGGAAGCTACAATTTGGTTTCCACAATAATTAATTGTAAAATTATCTTTTTTAAATGTAGAAATGTTACTGTTAGAAACAATTTTTTTAATTATAAATACTATATAACTACAATACCAAAAACCAATTTAAAAATGTTAACATAATTTTTATTTATTATATAAAATGTAAACATCCTATATTTTAACACTTCATAAAATTATGATTCCCTTTAAGTCATCTCATGTATTATAGATCAAACGTGATGTACTACAATCACAGGTTTCTGGCCCTCGCCATGGATTGTAAGTTATATCACTTCAATATCATAACTCGTCCACACATTTTTATTCTTTTATTTATCACAATTTCAAGCCTCGTTCGATATCGCGCTTGAAGTAGAGTAGAGAGAAGCCTGCAATCACTGCGTGAATTAGAAGGTGTGAAGATGTTAGCTTAGGAAAAAGGACAGACATTTGATTTAGAAATCTATGGAATTCATTTGGTATACTGTTATCTCCTGTAATCCGCAATGTTATTGTCAAAGTGTTTTTGATAATCCACTAAATTTCTGCATGCAACATGAATGTTAATAATTTAATTTGAAAAACAAAACATGCATGAAATGAATGCAAATCCTTAAATGATATGAGAAATTAAAATTTAATTGAAATATAATGAATTTTTTTACATTTTGTCAAGAATAATTAGATCTTTCATCACAGCTACAATCTTTGACAAAGTACCAGCAAATTGAGAGTGATCTGTTAAATAAGCAAACCTATTAGGCTTGCATGCACATCAGGAATTGAGAACCAAGCCCACGCTGGTGAAATGAATATTGTCCGCATCCTCTTATGATGAACCTAGAAGCTTGTGAATAATTGCATGCATTTCGTATTGACATCGTTTAGAAAACACAAATTTAAAGGAAATAAAAATTGAAGTATATGTAGCTATGGTGAGATTTAGTTTTCATAAGTGCATAAGTGTCAATATCCTCTGCATTTCAAGATGCTAATAGAAAGTTTCCATGAACATGTCATACTAGAAATGATATTTGAGCAAACAAAAATGAAATGCACTAGCAGAGGTTTAATTCAACACATGAACGAAGATGCAATTCACCATTGTAAAATTCATGAAGGAAGATCAAATTTTAAATTGTGTTATTTTTAAATTAACCCCACGGTCAAGAGAAATTGTTGTATCTTGGTACAAGAGATGTAGAAATCTTCATCCCCATCAAAAACTCTGAATTCTTCCATTAAATCCTTTTATTCATATTTTCCTTCCTCATCTTCATTGTGGATTGTGGATTGATACAGATGCAAAAATTCATGAAATTCAAAGGCGTTGTAGCTAATGCTGAAATCTTGTTCTTTACACACATGACTTGTTACCATACATCTCAGATCTTCTCGGGAGATTGGTATTCCAAGCCTGTTAATGAAGCCACTGATTTCATCCACACACTCTAGTCCATCTCCATTTTCATCCACTGTTTTATATACTCTTCAATTTTCGTTCAAATCGATCTTTTGGGATGAAGATGATTTGGGGTCAAATAATTTAAATCCATGATGCCAAAGAAAAAAAAATGTAAAAAAATTCAAATTATTAATGCATTAAAAGTAGTTTAAATAATTTTGCACTGGAGTAATCCTGAAATGAACCTTGAAGATCCAAACTGGTAAGAGCCCATGCTATAGGAGGAACCGGAGAGCTAGCGCAATACAAGTGCAAAGTGTTGACATGGAGAAACCATGAGCAGATATTAAAATATCTAATGAGAGGTCTGAGAAAGCTATGTAATCCACCATGATTTTCACAAGCAGTTTAATCCAAAAATCTATTAATACATATTTGTTCACCACCGTGCTATAGATGCCCATTAGAAAGCCTTCTTCACTATCAAAGAAATAGGACAAAAAAACCAAAGAAAGAAAAAGTAGAACAAAATATGCTAGAATAATTCATATAAAAATTATACCTTGTAGAAAAATCTTCAAAAACACAGTCATTACTTCAATTCTCCAAAGAATCACTCTAAATCTGCACATTTATAAATTTAATGCATACCCTGAATACGCTTTATAGATCTTCATATAATTGAAAACAAACTGGAAATTCACTCGAAAATTGTGGATCTTCAAGCTATTAAAGAACCTTTAAAAATGTGTTTGGTAGCGATAGTGTCTCTGCAGTCAGCACGTCTACATTAATCACTCCATTTACCTCGCGAACAATTAAAGTCACGCACACCCACGTTTACACTTTGAACGGTTTACAGATTGCATGCGGTTAAATAATTGACTACATTCACCTAGCTGCATGCATCATACAAAACATCATCCACGTGTAGTTAGTAGGACATTTTATAATTATTCACATTTGTGAAATGTTAGAAAAATATATTTATTTGAAAATTTTTATGACATTTATATCTAGTTTCACTATTTTAACAATTTCACTTTCTTAAATAAAGTTCCCACTCGTGATTGTATTGTCCGAATGGGGGCATTTTTAAAATAAATTATTAATTTATTAAAATATGTATATTTTAAAATGGTTTTTAATATTTTATAAATTAAAAAGTGGTAGGTATTATTTACATTAGATTCAATATTTAAAAAGTTATATTGTCATATTTCGATACGCAATATCTTAATTTTAATTTAGTTATTTATATATATATATATATATATATATATATATAATATACAAGAACATTTGAAGTAACATATATTATAATTAATATATATTTTAGGTAATATAATATTATTACATTAAAATTATAGATTCGTTATATTAATGATTATTTGTTAATTTCATTTGAAAATGTAGTACAATAATAATATATTTTTATACATTTAGATTCAATAGAATTCTAATTTAAATTTTTGTAATTTTTATTAAAACATGGAAATATATTAAAATATACACAATAGAATTTTAACATTGACATAAATTTATCTTAGTCTAAAAAAATATCTCATAAGTGTATTTGGGTGACTATATTTTATGATAAATTTTATCTTAATTTTTAAAAAATTGTGGATTTTCTATTAGGAAGGGTTGGATATGTGATTTGTCTACCAAATATTATCACTATGTGTAAATTGTGGAGCATCCACAATATGTAAAAATCAATAAAAGATTTTTTCATAGAGATGCCACAATTATTTTACAATTTCTCCAAATTGTTGAAAATTTGTGGAATAATTGTGGTAAAAAAATTATATGTTGTAGTAGGGGAAGCTTTCTGGTTGTAAGGCATATAGAGCTCAAGGGCTTCTCGAAATTCTCCACACAAACCTATGTGGACCTATGCAGACACCCTCATCGATGAATTCAGGAGGAAGACTTGGGTATACTTCCTAAAGTAAAAATAAATTTTTTTAAAGACTTTTAAGGAATTTAAGGCCCTTGTAGAGAAGCGAAATGGTCATTTTATCGAAGTCTTTGAGATCGGATAAAGGTGGCGAATATATCTCTAATGAATTTTTATATTTTCTCAAGGAAAACGAGAATACACAAACACTTGAAAACTAGACATACACCTTAACATAATGGTGTAGCAGAAAGAAAGAATAGGACTCTCATGGACATGATCGGGATTCTCTTGAAGGAAAAAGACTTTTAAATGAGTATTGGGGAGAAAAGGTTCCATTTGCATCCTAGCTATTGAATAGGTGCCCAAAACAATTGTCGAGGAAAAGGTTCTTTAAGAAGCATGGAGTGAAATAAATCACAATATTGCACACTTAAGAGTGTTTAAATGTGTTTTGTATACATTAGCACCTAAAGAATTGAGAAATAAACTAGATGATAGAGGTGAAAAATGGATTTTTGTAGGTTACAATGAGCATTCAAAAGCATGTAAGTTGTAAAATACCATCACCAAGAAGGCTATATTTATCAACAAAGATGTTGATTCTATAGAAAATGAAACTTGGTAAGGAAGTATTGATAAAGAGACAAATATCTCTATTGAGGTATCTCATGAAGAGTATGAAGTTGATGAAAATGGAGCATAGTATAATCCACTAGATCCATAAGGGCTCGATTTAGTAACAACTCCCATCCATAGCCTAGTTGGTCAACTTATTTTAGGAGTAACTCCTCGAACAAAGTGACAACTCACAACCCTAAAATAACTCACTCAAGAGATAATTTTAGAACACCTACTCCACAGACAATATGGAGACCTAGAAAAAATTCT